>CM077152.1:190289767-190511724 GCA_039583875.1 Platanthera guangdongensis
ATTTGGACTTAGTCTCCAGAAAAACTTGGGTCTTCAGGGCAGCTTCCAAACCTAGACTCCTGATCCCTTAGACTCAATTCTAATTGACCTATTATCTATACAGAAGGTCAAAGCATAATTCCTAGAGACATAGTGATCCTGACCCAAATTAGTAATAGGGTTTCCAACAATGTACTTTTTTTTTTATCGTTACATTTATTAGCAATGAAAGTTAAGCTCCAACTTTAAATTTATATATTTAGGTATGGTTCTTGGAGGTAGCAAATGTTACAGAAACCTTCAATGACTTGGCTAGACCATGACTGAATCAGTGGTCTTCTAAGATTAGTTTTACTACTAAGTTTTACTTATCTTTAAATTCTATTTTAATGAATAGTCGTAAAGTTAGTGTTATTATGTTCCTCATTATTTTACGATTTTACAATATTACTACTTTGTTTTTACAATCTCATTAGCATGTTTCAAATTTATGTAGGTATGTACTACATTCTAGAATGTTCTTCTATGTGAGGAGCATTTTTTAGGAGTTGAAGATGAAGATAATTCTGATTTTGAGAGTATTTCCAAAAAGAAGAAGTAGCAGAGGCGGGATATGAGGACGAGACAGAGGAGGCGGATAAAGAGGATGAAAGTATTGAAAAACACATAATGAGGTTTGTTTTTAGAAGACTTAAGCAGATTAACGATAGCAGAAGGAAACATCGCAAGAAGAAATTCAAAGAAGAGAAGAAGGAAATGAAAAAGGTTTTGCTAAGTGTGCGAACAGAAAAAAAGAGTCCGAAAATTGGAAAAACTGAAATTTTTATATTCCAAAAAAGGTGTGTATTACATGATATAGTCTCTCTTTTATAGAATGGAGGAAGTGAGAGAGATTACAATTAAACAATGTGAGACTAAAAGAATTACATGTACAGGAGGTTTAACCTAAATACAAGCCGACCAAGCCGCGCGGTTTGATGAATGGGAAAACCGCCCGGCAACCACCAGAGGGGACACCAAGCCGCAACAGAGCCCGCTAGGTCGCCCGATCAGCAAGTCGCTAGGGACAGATTGGCCGACCGCCAGGGCACCAACATCAATAGACCTGCAGCCAAACTGCTGGAGAGAAACCGACAGACCGCCTAGACTGCAATCCGCCAGAGTCAGACCACCAGACAGCCCAGACTGCAATCCACCAGAGTCAGACCCCAGACCACCCGGTCTCTATTCTACAACACTCCCCCTCAAGCTAGAGCATATATGTCGATCATGCCTAGCTTGTCGCAAATGTGATGAAAAGAGGTGGAAACCGGCTTGGTGAAAATATCAGCCAACTCTTTGTCAGAGGTGACGAACATAGTACAAATTTGTTCCTTTAGAATCTCTTCCCGAATAAAATGGCAGTCAACTTCAATGTGCTTAGTTCTCTCATGGAAGACCAGATTTTTAGAGATGTATATGGCGGCCTTGTTTTCACAAAGCATAGGTAGAGGATGGTTGTATACCTCTCCTAAGTCAAGCATGAGAGCCCGTAACCACTTCAACTCACACATGGTCGATGCCATACTTCGATATTATGCTTCTGCACTGAACCTGGAGACTACCATTGTTTCTTGCTTCTCTAGCTCACAAGATTTCCCCCCGCCCCCCATAAAGGTGCAAAAACCTGATGTTGACTTGCAGTCTCCTTTGTCATCAACATAGCTTGAATCGGAGTACGCTTAAACCCTCAAATGTCTATTCTTCTGAAAGAGAAGTCCTTTCCCAGGAGCTGATTTAATATACTGCAATATCCTCAAGGCAGACTGTAGATGACACTCCTTAGGAGCTTGCATGAATTGGCTAACCTTGTCTACAGCATAGGCAATGTCGGGTCTGGTCACTGTGAGATATATAAGTTTACCAACCAGACGTCTGTACCTTGTAGCATCAGAAAGAGGAGGAGAGTCATTCGTCCATGTTTTATCTTCTCCAGTCGTCATGGGACATCGGGCAGGTTTAGCCCCAGTCAATCTGCCTCTTTTAACAAGTCAATAACATACTTTTGTTGGGAGAGGACAAGAGAATCGGGCTTTCGAGAAATTTCTATCCCCAGAAAGTATTTTGGAGAGCCCATATCCTTTGTAACTAGGTGTTGCCGAAGATGCTTCTTTGTCAAGATTATCCCAGCTTGGTCATCTCCAGTGAGAAGAATATCATCCACATTGTACAACCCCGTGTTCGTCGAACGGGCCCCGCCAAGGACATCGAGCGAACCAGCCCCGCGGCCCGCACCCAAGCAACCAGCAGGCATGCGGCAAGAGGCTGATCCGCTCCCGCCTAGTTCAAGCGAGCGAGCCGGGCGAGACGACTCCCCACCCCTCCCGCTCGCTCGGAGAATCGTCGGCCGGAGTAGGGGGCGGCAATCGTCGAACCGGTACTCGCGTAGGGGCTTGGCGACCCGCGATCTGCGAGCCGTTCTGAGGGTCGTAATGGCCACCAGCCCGCCCCTTATTCGCGACCTAGCCGCTCATCTGCCTCGGCAGAGGACTGGCGGGTTCCCGCGGCCCGGCTCGTATCCGCCCGAGAAGAATAGGCGAGCCGGCAAAGCCAGGTCGCGCCCGCCTCTCGCGGAGGGGGATCAGTGGCGGGCTGATTCCCCCTTAGGTGCGAATAGCTCCTCAGAACAGCGGAGCCACGCTGTTGGCAGACCAGGTTGGACTGCGCATAGCTGTTCGGAACAGCGGGGTTTGGCTGTTGGCAGACCCGACCAATGGCTTTTTGGTATTTTCAGGTCAGTTCTTTTGGTTATTGGCAGTCCAAATTCTAAAAATCTATAAATAAGACCCAAGGGGTACCTCAGGAGGCACGCTTTGAGTGCCTCCCTGCTCCTGTTTTCAAGTGCTTTCTGAGGGTACCTTAGCTCGGCTTCTGGCCAAGGAGGGGAAGCGCTCAGAGATCTTTCGGGTTTGTGGTGGGACCTCCCTGCCGAGCCCTTGGGTCTGTTTCACCTTGCCTTCTTTGTTGTATTTCTTGCAGAAGCGAAGTAGGCACGAGACCACCCCTTCCCCAAGGGTCGAACTCCACAGGAGACCGAATTCCGGTTTCAACATTTTGGTGCGGTGAGAGTGGAAAGTGGTCAGCGCAGAAAAGCTTCCGCGAGCTCAATGACGGGACAAGGATCCGATAGGCCGGACTCGCCCCCCCCCCCCCCCCCCCCCCCCCCGCCTCTCGCAACGGTGGGGATGTTTGAAGATTTCAGAAATGAGGTGCCGACTCTTGTCAAGTTCGCACTCGGCACGCGGGCCGAGTGCTCGACTCCGGCAGTTTAGATCGCGGCCCCCCTCCCTGGGCGAGGACGCTCCCGGCAGGCGAGCCGGGAAGGAGGTGGCCGAGGAAAGCCGAGGGTGCGAGCTCCCCGGGCGCGAGCTCTTCCCTGGCTCGGCAGGCCGAGGTCGGTTCGGCGAGCTGGGCTCACGAGATTCGCCAGCTCGCCCGGTGGGGGGAGGAAGTCCTTTCAGCGAGCTGGTCTCTTCGGCTCCAGTTCCAGATGGGTTCAGGGAACTCGAGATGTCCTATTACACCGGAAAGGGGGATCCGGTCCAACATATCCAATGGTTCGAGGATGTGGTCTCCATCCGTCAGATGTCGGATGGATTCAAATGTCGACTCTTCACCATCACCCTCCGGGAGAAGGCAAGGGAGTGGTTCCACCAGCTGCCGGCTAGTTCCATCTACTGCTTCAAGGACTTGCGCCGAGGGTTCATGCTGAGGTTCACTACTTCGAAGAAGAGGAAGAAGGAGTCGGAGTCTTTGTTCCACATTAAGCAGGGGGTGAACGAGACGTTGGGAAGCTACGTGGACCGGTTCCAGGAGGAGGTCACCCAAGTCCAGGAGATGTCGGGCCATAGTCTGATGATGGCCTTTACTCTGGGCCTGCAGCAGGGTTTCTTCTGAATGGAGCTGAAGAGAGTTCCTCCCCTTTCCTACGAGGAGTTGATGGAGAGGGCGGCGCGAGAGGTCGACGGGGAGGCGTCGAACCCGGAGTTCGCAAGGAAGCTGGCCAGGTGGGCCACTGAGGAAGAAAAGGAGTTGAAGGGAGGAAGAGGACAGGAAGAGATAAGGGGGTAGCCCAGGCAGAGGGAGCAAAGGCAGCTCCAAGGGCAGTAGCAGCCGGGGTGGGGGCGTCAGGAGCCTGACCGTCGGCTAGGCTGGAGACCTGAATGGAAGGGGTAGGGGGCACTGAGAGGATACTACGGAAGGGGTCACTACCAGAGGGGGCAAGATCAGTTCCATCCTCCGGGCTGGAGGCAAGGCCAGAGGCCCCGGCTCCCCGATCAAGAGGAGGCCATGGCCATCGCCTTGGGAGCAAGGAGGGGGATCATGAGGAGGAGGAGAAGAGAGGTCAGGGTGGAGTTGCCCTATTGAAAGATATAACACCTAAACACCTAGAGGGGGGGGGGGGTGAATAGGTGAGCTAATTCTTTTTTTAAACTTTAATGGCAGTAAACAGTTATATCACAGAATCTATACTACTTTTGCACAGCAATCATAGAAGCATTCACAATCACAGCACAAACACAGCAGACACAGAGTTTTATAGTGGTTCGCCAAGCTTTGGGTACATCCACTTTCCTCCTTCGCCTATCTAGCAGTGTACTAGATTCGACCAAACTCCACCACTGTCTCAGAACCCAAATTGGTTCCTACACCTCAGGCCCAAAGCCCTACAACTCAGCTTTTCCACAAAGGCTACACTCAGCCACAAAGGCCTACACTCAGCCAACAAGGCCTACACTCAGCCAATAAGGCCTACACTCAGAGATTTCAATCTCCTACACTCAGGCTCTCAAGCCCTACCCTCAGCCTTTATAATTATAGGCTTACAATTCACTCAGATCCAAAAGATCCTACAAGATAAAAATGTTTATAGTAATAATAACTCAATAACTCAGAAACAAGAGAGGGGAGTTGAGAGTTTCTTGATGAGTTCTTGGAAGAACTCAGCTGGATACATTCTGACTTAGCTTTCTTCAAAGCTTCTTGAAAGTAGAACTGAATAAGATTGTCTCCTTCTGCAGTTGATCCTTGACCTCTGCCACTTAGAATTCAGAATAAATCTGAACCCTTCTTCTCAGCCTAGTTCCAGAGGCTGATTTCTTGGATGGAGCCCTCTCTCTCCAACTTCTTAGATCTGCACTTAGACAGCTAGATCTTCTTGTCTTGATACTTGATCAATAACTCTGTGAACCACTTTTTGAATTGCTTCAACAACTTGAACAACTTGATCAATCTCTTTCTGTAGACAGCACAAGCCTATTTATAGGCCTTCTTCATGGAAACCGGCAGGTCCGGTTCATAACTGTCTTCTGACATCTCTGACAGGTGCTGTAGACCGGCTGGAACGGCAGCTGTCAAGTCATTCAGTCAGTTCTTGAAAATCTCTAACTGTCTAAAAGTGTCGAGACTTTCTGTCTTTAAGTATCGACACTTATAGACCAAGTGTCGACACCAGTTGTGTAAGTGTCGACACAAGTCTACAAGGTGTCGACACAACTCCTTGTGTTGTAGATACTATGTCTCGACACAGATTCTTCTGCATGTGTCGACACTGAAATTGAGTGTCGACACAAGTACTTGATCTTCTGTAACTTGCTGAGTTCTTCTAAGTGTCGACACATCTCCTTTGTGTCGACACAACTTCTTGTGTTGAATCTGTTAAGTGTCGACACGGCTTCTTGGTGTCGACGCATAGTCTTCTATGTTGATACTTGCTGAGTGTCGACACAGCTCCTTGTGTCGACACTTGATTCTTCTGTTGAGACTTCAGCTGAGTGTCGACACATTCCCTTAGTGTCGACACTTGTACTTAGAATAATTTGATGATCTTGCTGTTCTTTGCTAAGTGTCGACACAGCTCCATGTGTTGACACTTTCTTCAAGTGTAGAGTCTTCAGCTGAGTGTCGACACATTGTTCTAGGTGTCGACACTTACTTCATGTGCTGACTCTTCTATTGAGTGTCGACACTTTGTTCTTGGTGTCGACACTTTAACTTAGTCTCTGCTGACTTTTGCTGAGTGTCGACACAGCTCCAAGTGTCGACACTTTCTGGTGTAGACACAGCTTCACTGGGTGTCGACACAGCTCCTTGTGTCGACACTTTCTGTCTGCACTTTTCTTCACTGAGTATCGACACAGCTCCAAGTGTCGACACTTTCTGTCTGGTGTCGACTCTGCATCCCAGGTGTCGATACAATGACTCCAAGTGTCAACACTGCTTGTCTGGGTGTCGACACAAGTCTTCTTAAGTGTCGACACTTTCCCTCTGGGTGTCGACACATGGACTTAGAAACTTTTTGCTTCAGTCCAGTAATTACTTAACCTGCACAAGTAAACTCAACATACATCAAATACATTATGATGAATATCATTGAGTTGGGTGAGGCTTCTTCAAATCAGGTACATTTAACCAATGTACCCAACAATCTCCCCCTATTTGGAGAAGTCATAACCCTTAGTCAATGATATACACCATTCATAATAAAATTACAAAATGATGTAAAGCAGGATTATGTACAGCAAGGTAAACATAACATGTATCAATTACACATGTATACACATACATCAACACAGAACAAATAAGAAATAGACATAGACATATTCACAGAACACACATGAAATATATTAATCATATATTATTCTAATATCTGTCTTATACATTTTCAGAAGTTCACTAAATATTTTACATCCAAAAGATTACAAAATAAACTTCAAGAAAATCTAAATCTATTTATGTTCTGGCTCCTTAATTACTATGCCTTTGCCAGCTTGGACTTTAGCTTGGACAGAAGCATCAGCAGGCTTCTTGCCTTTCAGATCTTCTTTTTAAGCTCTTCAACTTTGATCTTCTGCCTCTCAAAATAATGGTATGGCTTAGGAAAGTACTTGCTAGGCTCCTGAGCTGTAGGAGGTAGCTTTCCCATCTTTGCCTTCCTTCTGTATTGAACAATGGCCTCCTGTCTAGATTCTTGCTTTCTCCATTCAGCTTCAGAGAACCATTTGTTCCTGTCTTGAATGTTATCCTTGGCAGCTTTCCAGGCAGTTAATATAATGTTTCTAGAGGTAGGGCTCCACTGCTCAAAGTCTGGTCTCTGTTCAGCTTATTCCCTAAACCTCTTCTTTGACAGTCTTGTCTCTTCTTCTTTTTGTAGAGCTTCTTCTTCTTTCTGAAGAGCTGCTTGTATAGCTTCAGATATAGGCTGAACCACTTTCTCCAGAATAACATTAGACTTCCCTTCAGTTGGGCTATACATGTGATGAATATCAGCTTGCACCATGTCAAAATCTGGTGGAGGATAGATCACTTGAGCTACCTCTGGTTGCTCACCTCCAAGATATGCAGGTTGAATTCCAGATTCAGCAACATTGTCATCATCACAAAGTGGAGGATAGCCCAGTGTAGCTCTGATGGAATTGGATATCCATTTGGCATGATCAGAGCTAGCTTTGACTAAAACTCTCCCCCCCCCCCTTTATGACTTCTCTAGCCATATGATCTCTGACATCATCCTTCTGGAATCTGATTTGAGAATCTAAGTATCTTACTCCATCTTTAAAGAAGGGTTTTAGCTTTGTAAGCTGTTCAGAGATGGCCTTCTTGGAGTCTTGAATAGCAGTCTTAACAGTAGAGAGCTCTTCCTGGAATACTTTATCAAATTCAGCTTTAACAGCAGCAGTAGAGGTAGAAGGTGCAGCAGCCTGGTTCTTTAATTCTGTGACAATAGCATTATGGGAAGCAGTAAGATTGTCATTCATCCTTATCTGATTTTCAAGTACATACCCTTGCTTCAATGCTATGTCATCTACTTGTGCCTTTATCTTTTCCTGGTGTGTTGCCAAGTACACCACTGCATTTCCACCCTTGTGGAAACATTCAGTCATCTCCTTCTTGTTAAGGTTCATTTCAAACCTTATAGACTTGATATTCTGTGCAAGATCAAACTGTAGTGTCTTGTGCCCCTCATCCACATAAGTCTCTATAGCTTTTCTATGTTCATCCAGCTTGATCTGCATGGCAACCATCAATGCACTATAATCAAAAGATGGTGCTGGCTGAACTATAGGCTGTGGTGCTATAGTTTGGAGAGCCTTCTTGTAACTTTGGCTTCTTCTCCTGAAGACATAAAGCTTCTTTTGCTTAGCCCTTGTAGCCTCCTCATCTTCAGATTCTGAGGAGCTGGCTATGTCAACCCTCTCCTTAGGGCTTGGAGGCTTCTCAGTTTGCACATCTTGTGCCTTCTCAGTTTCTTGCCTTATAGGCTCTTCCATAATCTGCACTTGCTTCCCCTCAAGAGGAGCATTCTCTCTTTCAGCAGTATCCTTGTTCATGTCAAAATCTTGTTGGTCTATATTTTGGAATAAATCCTCCATAGTGTATTCTTGTGGTGATGGAGCTGGAGGAATTCTTTGCTCTTCAACCACTGGATCAGGAACAACTGCTTGTACAACAGATGTGTCTTTTATAACAGCATCTGGAACTTGACTATTCAGCTGTGTTTGCTGATGATCATCAGACAATTTAGTATCTTCCATAGAAAAATCTAAAGTGTTTAGTTCAATGATTACCTCCAGTATGATGGTGGTTGCTTGTTCACTTTCCAGTGTAGTTGGTTCATCTACAACTGGATGCTCCCCCTGGCTTTGATCCTTGTGGATGGGGCTTGCTTGAGGCAGCTCCCCTGGATCTCAGCTACCTCTTGAGGAGCAGGAGTCTTTTCAGCAGTCTCTTCTTCATGCTCATCTGGTGTAAAAACCACTTGTTCTTCACTTTCAGAACTGCTAGTGGACTCTTGTGCCACTGGAGCAGTCTTCCTTTTCTTCTTAGGTGGAATTTCTTTCTCAGGAACTAGTTTCTCAGGGGTTGGCATTTCCTTTGACAACACCCTGTCCCATCTAGAAAAGATCCTCAGATCCATCCTTCTCATATGATTTATCTTGCTCCCTGCAGCTTGTTACATTACCTCTGGTATGGCACCAGCTAGGTATAGACTTATAATTCTGCCCAGGTTGGGCTTCTTCAAGCTTTCTTTAATCTTCTCATAAACTACTATTGATCAGTCAGTTTGTAGAGTGAAGATTATCCTTGTCATTATTCCAAACATATAGGCAGACACTCTATCATGCCCTCTTGGCTTGCTGAGTAAGACCTTTCCAACAATTTCAGATATGAATTTGCCTTGGCTGTTCATGCCTTTCCTGTTAAACACAGATCCCAGCTTCATCTTAGGATCCAGTCCACACCAGGTTAGAGCTTCCCTGGTCTTTGAAACAGTAACTTCATCTTCATCTTGAGTTCTTGGCAATTGAAGCACCTTCCTCAAGCTCTTTGGTGAAATCTTAACCTTTGTTCCATGAACTCTGAATTTGATTCTGTATCCAGATTCATCCACTTTTGCTCCATTAAGGAATTCAAGTACCTCTTTCTTCCATATCTTAGTAGGTTCTGAAACTAGATATTCTAACCCAGAATCGGCAACTAGGGTTATCACGTGCTTGATTTCTTGCTCAGCATCTTCAAAGGCGCCGCGCACCAGCTCGTAACCTTCGTTGACATTCTCCTCAAGCTTAGGCGCCATTAGGGTTTGTAGAATTTGTCTTGAGAGAAGAGAGGTGTCGACACAGAAGTTTTGGTCTCGAAACTTTTGAAAGCGTGTCGACAGACTAAGGCAAAACCCTATTTATACCTTTCTAATTTTGAAGATGAACAGGCGGGACAGCTAACTTAAAATGTGTCGACACTGGCAATAAGTGTCAACACTGACTTATAATGTCTCGACACATATGTGTCGACACAAGTGTAGTCAACAGATTTTATGTGTTGACACTTGTTTATGTGTCGACACAACATAACTCGACACACAGTCGAGACTTTACTTAGAAAATTCTGAGTAAAACTTAAGTGTCGACACCACTTTGGATGTGTCGACACCTACTTGACATGTGTCGACACTAATATTCTGAAGTGTCGACACCAACATCCTAGATGTGTCGACACCTTTTTCATGAAGTGTCGACACCACTATTCTGTGTCGACATAGACTTGTCTATGTGTCGACACCTTTTTACTTAGCCAATTTCAATTCTGTAAACTTACTCTAAGTTTATCATTCCTAGTTCAATTTTAAATCTATTGAACTTAGCTTCTTCTAGGGGCTTAGTATACATATCAGCTAATTGATTATCAGTATTAACATATTCAAGTGAAATATCTTCTCTTTCTACATGCTCCCTAAGAAAATGATATTTAATTTCAATATGTTTTGTTCTACTATGAGATACAGGATTATTAGCTATTGAAATAGCACTTGTAGAATCACAGAAAAGTGGAGTTCTACTTACCTGAAATCCATAGTCCTCTAGCTAATGTTGAGCACAGCAACTTCCTGCAGCCACATACTCTGACTCTGCAGTGGAGATAGCCACACTTGTTTGCTTTTTGCTACTCCATGAAATTAGTCTCCAACCTAGGAATTGACAGGTTCCAGTAGTGCTTTTTCTATCTTCTTTGCATCCTGCAAAGTCTGCATCTGAATAACCTGTTAGTTCAAAATCTCCATTCCTAGGGTACCAGAGGCCTAGATAGGGAGTGCCCTTTAGATATCTCAATATTCTTTTGACTGCTGTCAAATGAGAATCTTTAGGGCAGGCTTGATACCTTGCACAGACACATGTAGCATACATGATATCTGGTCTACTAGCAGTCAAGTATAATAGGGAGCCAACTATCCCTCTATACAAGGTTTCATCTACAGGTTTCCCTGCATCATCCTTGCTAAGAGACATACTTGACCCCATAGGAGTCTTCATGGTGCTGGATGAATCCATACCATACTTCCTTATGAGTTCTAGGGTGAATTTGGACTGACATATGGATAAACCACTTTCAGTCTATTTAACTTGGAGACCCAAGAAAAACTTCAGCTCTCCCATACTACTCATCTCAAATTGACCTTGCATAAGTTTTGCAAACTTTTTGCAAAGGCTGCTTTCAGTAGACCCAAATATAATGTCATCTACATATATTTGGACTAGTATAACTTTGCCTCTAGATTCCCTAAGGAATAGAGTCTTATCTATTTTCCCCCTTGAGAATTTGTTCTCAATGAGGAAACTAGATAGGGTTTCATACCAAGCTCTAGGAGCTTGCTTTAACCCATATAAAGCTTTCCTAAGTCTATAGACATGATGAGGTAGAGTTGGATCAACAAAACCTGAAGGCTGTTCCACATAGACTTCTTCCTTAAGATTACCATTCAGGAATGCTGACTTGACATCCATTTGGTAAACCTTGAATCCTTGATAGGTTGCATAGGCCAAGAACATCCTTATGGCTTCCAGTCTGGCTACTGGAGCAAAGGTTTGATCAAAATCAATACCTTCTTCTTGCCTATATCCTTTTGCAACCAACCTTGCTTTATTCTTAATGATGACCCCTTGTTCATCCATCTTATTCCTGTAGATCCACTTAGTTCCTGTTATATTGTGGTCTTTAGGTTTAGGAACAAGTTCCCAGACCTTGCACCTCTTGAACTGATTAAGCTCTTCTTGCATTGCTTCAGTCCATTGTGGATCTAGTATGACTTCTTCAAACCTCTTTGGTTCAACTTGAGATAGAAAACTGGAGAAGATAGCAGCATTCTGGTTTCTACTCCTTATTTGTACTCCTTGTCTTGGATCTCCAATAATCTGTTCTACTGGATGATCTCTAAGATGCCTATTGGCTGGAGGCATCCTAACTTCTGGTTGAACCTCTTCAGCATCTCCATCATGTTGTATTCCTTGAACTTCATCAGCAACTGGTACATGTAGTTCTCCCCCTGGACAATAGCCACTGTCTTCTTCTATAACAAGCTTGTCCATATTCTGTGTTAAACCTGTGGGGCTTCATACACTACTAGACAACTCATTGTTAATAAGTTTAGTCTCATCAAAAACTACATGCACAGATTCTTCTACAACTTGTGTAGATAAGTTGTAGACTCTATAAGCCTTACTGTTATTGCTGTACCCAACAAAAATTCCCTCTTGGGACTTGGCAGCAAAATTTGTCAAGTAAGACTTCCCATTGTTAAGTATGAAGCATTTGCAACCAAAGATCCTGAAGTAGGATAGGTTTGGTTTCTTGCCTTTCACAACTTCATAGGGGGTCTTGTTGAGGCCTTTAGTGATGGTAGCCCTATTTATGACATGGCATGCAGTATTAACTGCTTCAGCCCAGAAATACTCTGGCAGTGATGTGTCACTTAATAGGGTTCTACCAGCCTCTATCAAGGTCCTATTCTTCCTCTCAGCAATGCCATTTTGCTGAGGTGTTCTAGGTGAAGAAAACTCTTGAAATATCCCAAAGTCTTCACATAGTCTTGTCATGCTATCAGACTGAAATTCTGTACCATGGTCACTTCTAATCTTGACCACTGTACTGTTTAGTTCATTCTGAATTTGCTTGACAAAGTTATGGAAGACACTAGGTGTTTCAGATTTCTATCTTAAAAAGAACACCCAGGAAAACCTTGAGTAGTCATCTACAACTACAAAGGTATAGACCTTCCTACCTAAGCTGTGAACTGGCATTGGACCAAAGAGATCCATCTGCAAAAGGTATAAACACCTCACAGCATCTTTGTGTTCTATGCTTCTAAAGGTGGATTTAGTATGCTTGCCCTTTTGACAAGCTGAGCAAATACCATCTTTAACACACTTAACTTGAGGACCATTCCTCACTAACTCTTTGCTAAAGAGTTTGCTAATAGTCTTGTAGTTAAGATGGGCAAGCCTCTTGTGCCATTTGACACAATGAGAGACTGTCTCATCAGCTACAAGACACACTGGAGAACCATTGTTCTCAACCATAATGTCTAGGCAGTAGACATTCCTCTTCCTATAACCTGTCAAAATGATCTCTTGATCACTTGACCTCTTGATATGACAACCATTTTTAACAAATGAGATGTCATACCCTACATCACTTAATTGACTTATACTTATTAGGTTGTGTTTCAACCCTTTAACATAAGCCACTTGAGTAATGGTAACTAAGTGACTAGAAATGTTACCAAATCCTTTGATGATTCCTTTTTCAGAACCACCAAAGGTTACTTTAGGACCATCTTTGATTGGAATGTAGTCCTTTAGTAGTCCCCTAGTTCCAATCATATGTCTGGAACATCCACTGTCCAAGTACCATATTGGGACATGGTCACTTGGACTCACCTGCAAAACAGATTAATGAACCTTAGAACCCAAAGTATTCTTGGGTCCTTGGTACTTGTTAGTTTGCAACTTGACAAAACTACCTACTGGCTTTCCAACAGGTAATTTGTTACTCACTTTGGCACTAGCATTGTGCCAACAGTCCATTGCAAAATGGCCAACTTTGCCACAGCACCAACATTCAAACCTATTGTACCTTTGCTTAGGTACAGTCTTTGTTGTCTTATCTACAACAGACTTGTTGAATGCTGGGGCTTTGCCCTTGGACTTGGACTTGGACTGCTCAGTCCTTGCAGGTCTAGTAAAGCCCAGTCCAGCTTTACCCTTGTGATGAACAAACTCATCAATTATGGGTAACACTGACTTAGGTTTAGAAAACCTAGCAACTAAGTCCTTTTCCTTCTGAAGATTAATCTCCAGACTCTTAATTTGATCATTCTTAAAGGTGATAGTCCCCATCTGAATCACTGTTATGTGTTTCAGCCTGGCTATCTCATTTAGCTTTTGATCAAATAGCTTCTCAGAATCTGTTGCAGCAGCTTTAAGATCAGCAATTTCCTTTGCCTGACTTTTGGCTAGGGATTTGCTCTTCTTATAAGCTTGCAACAGCACTTTATATTCATCTATAAGCTGATGAATATCATCCTCAGACTCAGATACATTCTCATCACTTGATGATGATGAATCTGTTTCTGTACTGGAACAAGAAACTGAATTTAAAGTTGAACTTTGTACCTTACTGGGTCCTGGCTGCTCCAGGATTTTGTCACTCTCAGTTAATGCCATCAGTCCTTGGCACTGACAGTCTTCTTGCTCATATATTGACTCCATGATCTGCATGAATTCTTCTTCTTCTTCTTCAGCAAACAACCCTATGTAAGCCTCAGCATCAGACTCAGTTTCTGAAGAAGAGATATCTGATAGAGTCTTCTCTTTCTTTGCAACAAAAGACTTCTCTTTCTTTCCTTTGAAATGAGTCTTTTTCCTGTCACTAGACTCCTTTCTCTTTTCAGGACAATCTGCAATAACATGACCTTGTCTATTGCAGCAATAGCACACTATCTTTGAACTAGTTGCCTTGCTAGATTTTGTCCTCTTCCTGTCTTTCTTTGAAGACTTTTTGTTCTGATAGAAGTCTTCTTTTCCTTGTGAAGTAGAGGGTCTTGTCCTCCATTGTTTCTTCTTTAAGAATTTCTGAAAGTGTCTAGTGAAGGCAGCAAAGTCTTCATCACTTTCACTGCTTTCAGACCTTGTGCTGACTGATTCATCTGACTCTGATTCAGCAACCTTTGGAGGTGGAGTTGGTGACTTTACTCTGTGCTTTCTGGAGGTTTCTGTCTTGAAGGCCACTATCCTTTCCTTGTGTTCAGTTCTTGTTGAATTCTCCTCCTCTTTCCTCACTGTCAATTGCATTTCATAAGACAGTAACTTGTCAAACAGTGTAGGTGGAGGAATTTCTCCCAACTTAGCCATTTCTCTAATGGCACAAATCTTTGTGTCCCAATCTTTAGTTAGGGACCTTAGGAACTTGTCATTTAGTTCATAATTGCTGAACTCTCTTCCATAAGACATGAGTTCATTCACTATTCTGTAGAACTTCTTATAGCACTCAGTTATGCTATCACCCTTTCCTTGTCTAAAACTTTCATACTCCTGATTTAGCAAGGATTTTCCATCTTGTCTAACTTCTTCAGAGCCCTCCATATACACAATAAGAGTGTCCCACATCTCTTTGGCTGTCTTACAGTGTATAAGATTCTGAAAAGTTGCATCATCTATGACACTCACTATAATGTTTTGTGCCCTTTTGTCCATGGTGGCTAGGATAATCTCATCCTTAGTCATTTCAGAGAAATCCTTTGGGGTTCTCTGATTTGCATCTAGAATTGATATCTTCATGGGCACATAAGGCCCTTCCTTGAGTGTGATGTAAATCCTAGGGTCTGAGGCTTCCATAAACAGCCTTACCCTTTCCTTCCAGATCCCAAATATCTCTTTCCTACATATAGGTAATTTCATGGATCCCAATTCCTTGTGATTCTCAGAGGAACCCATGTTTCTTAATTTTCTTGAATCTGAATTTTTGACTTAGACTGAATCTGCCAATCAGGATCTCCTCAGACTGTTAGTCCTTTTTGAGGAACCTCCCTCTGATACCACTTGAAAGATATAGTACCTAAACACCTAGAGGGGGGGGGGTGAATAGGTGAGCTAATTCTTTTTTAAAACTTTAATGGCAGCAAACAGTTATATCACAGAATCTATACTACTTTTGCACAGCAATCATACAAGCATTCACAATCACAGCACAAACACAGCAGACACAGAGTTTTATAGTGGTTCCCCAAGCTTTGGGTACATCCACTTTCCCCCTTCGCCTATCTAGCAGTGTACTAGATTCGGCCAAACTCCACCACTGTCTTAGAACCCAAATTGGTTCCTACACCTCAGGCCCAAAGCCCTACAACTCAGCTTTTCCACAAAGGCTACACTCAACCACAAAGGCCTACACTCAGCCAACAAGGCCTACACTCAGCCAACAAGGCCTACACTTAGAGATTTCAATCTCCTACACTCAGGCTCTCAAGCCCTACCCTCAGCCTTTATAATTATAGGCTTACAATTCACTCAGATCCAAAAGATCCTACAAGATAAAAATGTTTATAGTAATAATAACTCAACAACTCAGAAACAAGAGAGGGGAGTTGAGAGTTTCTTGATGAGTTCTTGGAAGAACTCAGCTGCATACAATCTGACTTAGCTTTCTTCAAAGCTTCTTGAAAGTAGAACTGAATAAGATTGTCTCCTTCTGCAGTTGATCCTTGACCTCTGCCACTTAGAATTCAGAATAAATCTGAACCCTTCTTCTCAGCCTAGTTCCAGAGGCTGATTTCTTGAATGAAGCCCTCTCTCTCCAACTTCTTAGATCTGTACTTAGACAGCTAGATCTTCTTGTCTTGATACTTGATCAATAACTCTGTGAACCACTTTTTGAATTGCTTCATCAACTTGAACAACTTGATCAATCTCTTTCTGTAGACAGCACAAGCCTATTTATAGGCCTTCTTCATGGAAACCGGCAGGCCCGGTTCATAACTGTTTTCTGACATCTCTGACAGGTGCTGTAGACCGGCTGGAACGACAGCTGTCAAGTCATTCAGTCAGTTCTTGAAAATCTCTAACTGTCTAAAAGTGTCGAGACTTTCTGTCTTTAAGTGTCGACACTTATAGACCAAGTGTCGACACCAGTTGTGTAAGTGTCGACACAAGTCTACAAGGTGTCGACACAACTCCTTGTGTTGTAGATACTATGTCTCGACACAGATTCTTCTGCATGTGTCGACACTGAAATTGAGTGTCGACACAAGTACTTGATCTTCTGTAACTTGCTGAGTTCTTCTAAGTGTCGACACATCTCCTTTGTGTCGACACAACTTCTTGTGTTGAATCTGTTAAGTGTCGACACGGCTTCTTGGTGTCGACACATAGTCTTCTATGTTGATACTTGCTGAGTGTTGACACAGCTCCTTGTGTCGACACTTGATTCTTCTGTTGAGACTTCAGCTGAGTGTCGACACATTCCCTTAGTGTCGACACTTGTACTTAGAATAATTTGACGATCTTGCTGTTCTTTGCTAAGTGTCGACACAGCTCCATGTGTTGACACTTTCTTCAAGTGTAGAGTCTTCAGCTGAGTGTCGACACATTGTTCTAGGTGTCGACACTTACTTCATGTGCTGACTCTTCTGTTGAGTGTCGACACTTTATTCTTGGTGTCGACACTTTAACTTAGTCTCTGCTGACTTTTGCTGAGTGTCGACACAGCTCCAAGTGTCGACACTTTCTGGTGTAGACACAGCTTCACTGGGTGTCGACACAGCTCCTTGTGTCGACACTTTCTGTCTGCACTTTTCTTCACTGAGTGTCGACACAGCTCCAAGTGTCGACACTTTCTGTCTGGTGTCGACTCTGCATCCCAGGTGTCGACACAATGACTCCAAGTGTCGACACTGCTTGTCTGGGTGTCGACACAAGTCTTCTTAAGTGTCGACACTTTCCCTCTGGGTGTCGACACATGAACTTAGAAACTTTTTGCTTCAGTCCAGTAATTACTTAACCTGCACAAGTAAACTCAACATACATCAAATACATTATGATGTATATCATTGAGTTGGGTGAGGCTTCTTCAAATCAGGTACATTTAACCAATGTACCCAACACCTATTGCGACTTCCATCCGGAAGAGGGGCACGCAATAGCCACGTGCCCGGAATTCTTGGAGATGAGAGGGAATAGGGAGCAGCAGCAGCAGCAGGCGCGGCAAGAAGTGAGGATTGAGGAGGTCCTGCCTCGGGCGGAGGAGGATCATTGTGAAGATCGGTGGATGTGGGGACCCGAGGAGGGATCAGAGTGATCCATGGAGGGGTGGGGGTTGAGGCTTCCCGCAAGGCAAGTCTCCACACCATGTACCGGCGGAGCGTTGCCTCCACATCCCAAACCCCACCCCCGGAGGAGAGGATCACCTTCTCCAGGGGCGATATGCCAGACCACGAGGACCCATTCTGCGATGCGCTGGTCATCAAGGCAGCCATCGAGAACTTTACTGTCTCTCGGATCCTCGTGGACAATGGGAGCATCGTCAACATCGTCTTCAAAAAAGCGTTTGACGCGATGAAAGTGGAGGCAAAGAGGGTGCTGGCTGCAGATGGACCCTTGTTCGGGTTCTCAGGAGAAATGAAGGAAGTGGAGGGAGGAGTTGGCCTTCATGTCACCTTGGGGGGACAGTCCCAAAACTGTAGGTTCGTCATCGTGGACGCCCCCAGCAGCTACAGCGCAATCTTCGGGAGGCCCCTTATCAGCGCCTTCCGCTGCGTCCCCTCGTCTTTCCATCACTACTTAAAGTTCAACGCTGAGGGGATCCAGGTCAGGGTCAGGGGGGACCCAAAGGTGGCACGGGAGTGCTATGTCACTGCGGTGAACACCATCTCTTGGCAGGAGGGAGCCGAGGAGATGGGTCAGAGGATGGAGGAGGCCGAGCAGTAGGTTGTCAGTGAGGATCTGGGGGTAGAGAGTCGCGATGAGGAGGCAACATGAGAAGATATGGAGGTGGCCGGAGTGATGGCTGTGGGGGAAGAGATGGAGGTAGAGGTCCCCGTTCCAGAGGAAGGGGATGCTGAGGGATGGGCGGAGCAGTCCAGGCTGGAGGCTGGAGGCTGCGGAGGAAGTGGTGGAGCTGGAGGTGCTCACCCGTGGAGGCAGGATGGAGAAGATCCGCGTCAGCGGGGGGCTGACCCCGGAGGACCAAGGCAGGATGCTGGAATGCATCAAGAAGAATGTGGACATCTTTGCCTGGAACGCCGCGGAGATGTCGGGGGTTGACGCGGATGTGGCCTGCCACCGCCTCAACCTGGACCCGGGAACACGCCCCGTTCAGCAGAAGAAGAGATCCACGGCGGACAAGCTGGAGGAGCCCATCAGGGAGGAGGTGGCGAAGCTCCTCAAGGCTGGCTTCGTGTCCGAGATTCAGTATCCCGGCTGGGTCTCCAACGTGGTCATGGTTAAAAAAGGGGACGGCTGATGGAGAATGTGTATCGATTTTTCATTACTTAATAAAGCTTGTCCTAAGGACTGTTATCCTTTGCCTCAGATCGACGCGCTGGTTGACTCAGCCGTCGGTTTTTCTGTAATGAGTTTCTTAGTTGCTTTTTCAGGTTACCACCAAATCAGGATGCACCCCCCGGACATCAAGGATGTCTCGTTCATCACAGGGGATGGTTGCTACTGCTACAAGATGATGTCTTTCGGGCTGAAGAATGCTGGGGCCACCTACCAAAAAATGATGGATAGGGTCTTCAAGGAGCAGAGGGGGAGGAACTTGGAGGTGTATGTGGACGACCTCATGATCAAAAGTCGGGATGTGGACTCCCACCTCCGGGACCTGGAGGAAACCTTCGCCACCCTGCACAAATACAAGATGCGGTTGAATCCCCTTAAATGTGTCTTTGGGGCCAGCAGGGGAAAGTTCTTGGGGCACCTCCTCATCCCCGCGGGGGTCGAGCCGAATCCATATAAGGTCCGGGCAATCTTGGAATTGGGGTCCCCGCGGAACGCTAAGGAGGTCCAACGGCTGACGGGGAAGCTAGCAGGGCTGAGTCGTTTCCTTTCTCGGGCAGGGGAGAAGTGCTCCCCCTTCTTCAAAACGCTGAGGGGTGGTCAGAGGTTCGAATGGACCAAGGAGTGCAAGGAGGCGTTCCAGGCCCTCAAGGTGCAGTTGAAACAGGCTCCGCTACTCCAAGGGCCGAAGGAGGGGGAGGAACTGTGCTTATATCTCGGGGTCGGGGCGGAGGCCCTGAGCTCCGTCTTGGTTCGAGAAGAGGGAAAGAGGCAGCTCCCTATTTATTACATCAGCCGAGTCCTAAGGAAGGCCGAGCTCCGGTATCCGATCTTGGAGAAGCTAGCATTCGCCCTAATCATCTCGGCTCGGAGGCTGCGACCTTACTTCCTTGAACGCCCAATCCGAGTGGTGACCGACCATCCTCTCTGCAACATCTTCGAGGGGGTGGAGCATTTAGGCAGGCTGGCTAAGTGGTCGGTGGAGCTGAGCGAGTTCGATGTCTCATTCATTCCGCGGCTCTCGATCAAAGCTCAGGCGATGGCCGACTTCCTGGCCGACTACGTGGTGGAAGTAGCGGAGGAAGAGCTCACCCGCCCGACTCCTTGGAAAGTAAGTGTGGATGGAGCCTCAGGGAGGCATTCCCTTGGAGTGGGGGTGATCCTAGAAAGCCCTCAAGGGACTCGAATTGAGCAGACGGTGGTGGTGCACTTTCCCATTACCAACAACCAGGCCGAGTACGAGGCCGTGATAGCAGGGCTGCGCCTGGCCAGGGAGCTGGGGGTGTCGGATGTGGAGGTCCTTACTGACTCCATGGTAGTAGCTTCCCAGATCAACGGGGAGTTCGAGGCAAGGGAGCCCACCTTGCGATCGTACTTGGCCAAGGTGAAGGGGGTCATTGGCACTTTTCAAACTTTCACCATCCGACACGTGCCCAGGGAAGAGAATGAGCAAGCTGATCAGCTGGCGAAGCATGGTCCCCAGGTGGGGGCACCATCACCGACCTGTTCTGCCCCTCCATCGAAGAAGGAGAGCTTATGGAAATCGACCAACAAGCTTCGTGGATGGATCCAGTTGTAGTTTTCCTCTCCACGGGAGAATATCCGGAGGGGGTAGATAAGAAGAAGCTAAGGCACAAGTCAGCTTATTACCTCCTCCAGGACGGGCAGCTATACAAGAAGACCCTCTCAGGGATGCTGGCTCGCTGCGTGGCCGAGGGCGAGGTGCAGAGGATATTTGAGGAAGTCCACTCCGGGGAATGTGGGAGTCATTCTGGGAGTCGGACCCTAGAGGGAAGGATAGTCAGGCAAGGGTATTTCTGGCCCACCCTGGGCCGAGACGCCGCAGAGTTCGCAAGAAGATGTCATAAGTGCCAGTTGTTTGCCCCTCTTCAGCTACAGCCGGCCCAACGACTCAGGAGTATCACGGCCCCCTGGCCCTTCGCGATCTGGGGAATGGATTTGGTTGGGTCATTTCCCCAAGCCAGCGGTCAGAGAAGGTTCCTCCTAGTGATGATTGACTACTTCTCCAAGTGGATGGAGGTGAAGGCACTGGCCAAGGTGACCTCCCAGGCGATCAGGAACTTTGTTTGGGGGGAGATCATCTGTCGCCATGGGCTGCCCCAGGCCATCGTCACGGACAACGGGCCCCAGTTTGCCAGTGCCGAGTTCACCAGCTTTTGCGAGCAGCTTGGGATCGACCTCAGGTTCGCCTCGGTCCATCACCCCAGGAGCAGCGGGCAGGTGGAGGCCGCGAACAAGATCATCGTCAACCTCCTCAAGAAGAAGGTGGAGAATTTGAAGGGGAGCTGGGTGGAGCAGCTCCCCGCAGTTCTTTGGGCCCTAAGAACCACCCCTAACACGGCTACAGGGGAGACCCCCTTCAAGCTCTCCCATGGGTGCGAGGCAGTGCTCCCCGCGGAATTTGAAGTCCAAACGCCGCGAGTCGTGGCGGCCAAAGAGGGCCGAGAAGAATGACAAGCCGAGAATGAGGAGGAGCTGAGACTCTCCCTTGACATGGTGGAAGAATTGAGAGACCTTTCGGCTGTCCGACAGGAGGAGGTAAAAATAAGGATGGCCAAATACTTTGACAAGCATGTTAGGGTCAAGCAGTTCGTGGAAGGAGACCTGGTGCTGAAGAAGGTGGATGCGGCAGAGAGGTCGGCATCCGTAGGGAAGCTCAATCCCAGCTGGGAGGGAACATTTATTGTAAAGGAAGCTCTAACGTCAGGAGGCTACCGACTCCAAAATGTAGAGGGCGAGACCCTGAGTCACACCTGAAGTGGTGACGACTTGAAGCGTTTTTTCCCCTAAAGCATGTAAGTGACACTTTCATTGTAATAAATTTCTTCAAACGCTCCAGTACAGTCATAGCCAGCCTGCATAGAGAATTGGAATATGTTTGGACCCCGAGAAGATCCCGCTGTCAGGCTCTCACCTAGCTGGCAGGGCCGAAAGTCACTCGGTGTCATCCTTGGCCTCGAGAAGATCTCGCTGCCAGGCTCTCACCTAGCTAGCAGGGCCGGAAGTCACTCGATGGAATGTGTTTGGACCCCGAGAAGATCCCACTGCCAGACTCTCACCTAGCTGGCAGGGCCGGAAGTCACTCGGTGTTATCCTTGGCCTCGAGAAGATCCCGCTGCCAGGCTCTCACCTAGCTGGCAAGGCCGGAAGTCACTCGATGGAATATGTTTGGACCCCGAGAAGATCCCGCTGCCAGGATCTCACCTAGCTGGCAGGGTCGGAAGTCACTCGGTGTCATCCTTGGCCTCGAGAAGATCCCGCTGCCAGGCTCTCACCTAGCTGGCAGGGCCGGAAGTCACTCGATGGAATATGTTTGGACCCCGAGAAGATCACGTTGCCAGGCTCTCACCTAGCTGGCAGGGCCGGAAGTCACTCGGTGTCATCCTTGGCCTCGAGAAGATCCCGCTGCCAGGCTCTCACCTAGCTGGCAGGGCCGGAAGTCACTCGATGGAATATGTTTGGACCCCGAGAAGATCCCGCTGCCAGGCTCTCACCTAGCTGGCAGGGCCGGAAGTCACTCGGTGTCATCCTTGGCCTCGAGAAGATCCCGCTGCCAGGCTCTCACCAAGCTGGTAGGGCCGGAAGTCACTCGATGGAATATGTTTGGACCCCGAGAAGATCCCGCTGCCTGGCTCTCACCTAGCTGGCAGGGCCGGAAGTCACTCGGTGTCATCCGTGGGCCTCGAGCAGATCCCGCTGTCAGGCTCTCACCTAGCTGACAGGGCCGGAAGTCACTCGATGGCAGTAGTTTGCGACCCAGAGCGAATCACGATGTCGGGCTCCCACCTAGCCGGCAGGGCCGAAAACTACTCAAATGGTGTTAATAATAGATTGGAATCGCGAAGATTAGCCGAAAGGGGGGGGTCTAGCATAACCACCCGGCCCCCAGATTGGCGACCGGGAGGAGGCAAGAACCCGGGTCACGTCGCAAAGGGGTCGACCCGTAAGGGATCTGATGTCTCGGGCAAACAGCAAGCCGCCTCGCCTCGTCTGGTCAGTGAGTAGCCTCGGCAGCGGAGGCCGTGCCGCTGATACAGGTCACCCACAGCGGGACGACCTTGGTGGCGACGACGGCCCCCAAGTGGACGGCGGCCCCCAAGTTGTTGATGACGGCACGCTAACGGAAGACCCTCCTTCGTCTCCAACAAAGGACTCGCGTCGCCGTGGTGTTCATATGGAGCGGCGCTACAATTTCCGCCCTCGGCGCAAGACAAATATATAGTTAACTTTATCTTATTATTAGTATCCTATTTGGGATATTTTATTGTGGGCTGCATGTAGCCATATTGTGTGTTATTTTTATTTTATTTTGGGCTACATATAGCCAAGACTTGTTGGTAAGCCTATATATAGGCATGTATGCTTTGTTTTAACTTAAGTTGAATGATAAGAGAAAACCCTAAATCTTTCCTATCTAAGTCTCTCTCCCTCTCTCTCTACAACTCCTAGCCGCCACCCCCACTCCCCCTCTCTCTCTCTAAAAATTCGGCCAGCACTCTTTTGCTTCCCTTCTTCCACAAGCCGCCACCTTCCTCTTCCACTCTCCCTCTAGAAACTTCGGCCAGCACCCCCATCTCCCTCATCCAAGCCACCACCAGCACACACCCACATCAACCCGGCCTCCTTCATCCATAGCCGGCCAGCCCCCCTACCTTCTCCACCGAGCAGCCCCTTTGAAGAGAACCGGCAGCCCCCTCCACGTGAAGCTTGACCGGAAAGGCTTCCTTCTACGGCGAAAATCTGAACTTTGGCGTGACGCGGCCAAGGCGGACGATCTATCTCTCCATCTGGCGCGACTCCGGTGGTTCCGCGGAAGAGCGGCCCTTCAAAGGTAGTCGGAATCATCTATTCCGACTTGGGTAACGATCCTCTCCACTCACGTGTGCTTCCCTTTAGATGTTCTAGTGGACGAAATAATTTTTGCGTTGGATTTGAATCGTTAGATTCTTCGTGGGTTTTCCTTTGGATTTTGCATCGATCTTAACCGCGTTATTTCCGAAAAGGGTTTGGCGAACCCCGTATTTTTGTTGGGAGAGATCTACCATTTTTCGATCTCACTTTGGGTAGATCTCTTTTGGTACAACCTTCGCTCGGTCGGACCCAATATTGGTCCTTTTAGCTTGGGAGAACGTCGGCCTATCGCCGTTCGCTCGACCTTCCCGCGGAGTGGCTACCGTACGTTGGTGAACTGTGATAACATGCTTGCGAGTGCGCTGCGATTGAATCTAGTGCGTGAGAGATTGTGGGTTGAGCGTGGCATTCGTTTCTTTACCTTAACCCGTCTAGTGTCCGCGGTAGTGGCCTACATCAGACCTGCCGGGCCTCCTATAACTCCTAAGCCGAATCCGTAGGCATACGACCTCGTTGACGCAACGCGAGGTGGGCGGCAGCGAGCGTGAAAACGGAAAAATTACATCGCGCAATGACAACAGACAGACGTAAGTA
This sequence comes from Platanthera guangdongensis, assembly GCA_039583875.1. Taxonomy (NCBI): domain Eukaryota; kingdom Viridiplantae; phylum Streptophyta; class Magnoliopsida; order Asparagales; family Orchidaceae; genus Platanthera; species Platanthera guangdongensis. The sequence goes on from CM077152.1 coordinate 190,314,076, forward strand.
ACGAGTGGGGAAGCATTTATAAGAGCATTAATAGACGAAAATCAAAAAAGTATAGGCGTGGCTCGCGCTTACATCTCAAACGGCAAAAAGAACATAGTGTATACACCTAATAAACAAATGTAAAAAAGCGGGGGCGACGCGAGATCCGGGGCGAGAAGTCCTAAATGCGCTGGAAGGACTTATCCTCGGGGTCCGGTACGGGAAGGAACAGCGCCGGCACCACGTCGCCCGCCAAGAGTTCCGCCGCCTCGCTCTTGAGGAGATCCGCGCGTCGCAGCATCTGCATCGTGTACTTCGCGGCGCTGGCGGTGTTCTTTTGCATCAGCACCTCCAACTCGTAGTCAGAGTGGTGTGCGAGGGGGCAGCCCCTGTTATCTGGCGAAGGGACAATGGCGGCGGCCTCCAGCTCGCGAACCCGCGCCTCCAGAGCTGACTTGTCCTGAGCAAGGGTGGCGATCTCAGCACCCATCCGACTGGCCGTCACGGCATCCTGAAAAGAGGAAAAGAAAATTATAAGGTGGATTCGCGAGAAGAGACGGTCGTTGGAAGTGAGCACGTACCACCCCTCCCAGGTACTGCACAAGGGTCTCCTCGGCCGCGTCGGCCCGCCTTCTCTGGAGATTCGAGTCCTCCTGAGCGAGTTTCCGGGCCTCCTCCTTCTCGTCCGCCAACTTCCTGAGAGAGGCGGCGTTCCGCTCCAGCTGGGTGCAGCGCCTCCCAACCATGTGGGCCAACTCCAGGCCGCGTAGTTGGGCCCGCGCGCTCTCATGCTGTAACACCCCCTATCCGTCGCATAGCATATAGCAGTAGGTCCGGCCGGGGCCCGACGCCATATACCACAGACAGACCGGGTGGTTACTTATGGAAACCATCCAACCAATCTCAACGTCCTACACAGAGCATTCTAGCAGAAGCAGTTAATATAAGTTGTAAACAAGAACCCAGCATAAGAGCACGAATGTCCACTAATACAACATTTAGGAATGTATACAAAAATACCCAAACATTGGCCTTAAGGCCTTACAAAATGTTTCACTTGTCTGTTACATGATTTACCAACCTCGGCACGCAGGCCGGCCATACATGAATAAAAATAGAAAACATTTCACTTGGGCCTTCGAGGGCCAGCTTCGCAAAAAGGGCTTTAGCCCGCTATTGACCGCTCGGTCCAGCTGCACCTGCAAGCAAACAAACCACCGCACGGTGGCAAACAAAGCAACGGTCAGCAATGCTGACCAAATTATAACGATCCCGCCCCCAACTCGGGCGGCGATGCTCCTTCCCTGCATTTCATTAGCATAAGCGAGCATTATAAATATAGTCATTTCATCACAGGCGGAGGCTCAACGGCCACACACCCCGTGCACTCAGGGTACATTCTTGGTGAACGCAGTCTAAGTCTGCCGACTCACCGCCATCCTCTCTTGGACGGCCAAACAATGAGCAGTTTGTCTTCCTGGCATGGGTCACGGTAATTAAAACCATAGACCGCCGAAGACCCTCATCTATGCCAACGGCCCTAATCCGAACGACATAGAGTGGGTACGGTTCCATCTAACCCGTGCTCACAACGCAACGGTAATTTAAACCATATGCGCCTGCAACGGTAATTTAAACCATATGCGCAGGTCAAACTTCTACCGAGTCCCATTTCCATCACAAGTCACATAACCCGGTTATGTTCAAGTTGGCTTCCAAGCCACCAAGTTGGCAAGACCTCGTGTCCGCCCAGTTTTCCGGGTGCACCTTTGGGTTAGTCCCCAAGGCTCCCTGCTGCAATCTACCGCGTAGAAAACCCAACAAAAACACCCAATAGCACGGAGTCTTCTCCGGCCTTATGCAATGCAACATCACCGATCCGGACCAAAAATGCCCGGGTAGGCTTCAACCAAAATGCCTATGTCCATTCTCGCATACGGACTCTAAACAACGGGGACTTTACATATCTACCCGAAGGAACGCCTCCAACTCTCCGCAAACTCGCGAGAGGGGGTTTCCTATGCAAAGAAAGAGAGCTATTCAAGCTCAAGATGAGGATCGTTACCCTTGCATTCCTCTTCGGCGCCATCGAAAAGTAATCGGATAGAAATCACCGCACTTGCGTTGCCTCCGTGGATCCGAAGTCGGCTTGCGATTCGGAGCTCCGAAGCTCCTCCAATGGCGGATCTAGCTCTTCTTCCTCCAAGGACTCTCCTCTTTCACCAAGGGTTTGGAGAGATGAAAAAGGTAAGAAAGAATGGATTTTTCTAAGTCAAACCCCGGTTATATCCTCTCAGGAACCATCCCCAGCCGTCGGATCTCAACCTAAGAAAACGAGCAGCTTGATTCAGGGCTGAAATGCTCAAACTGGACCGAACACGGCCTGGCACACGCCCGTGTCCAGGGCCGTGTGCCGCATTCGCCGTCAAAATCGAATCTTCAGAACTCGCACACGGGTATCGAACACGCCCGTGTTCGAGTTGACACGCCCGTGTTCCAGCTGACACGGCCGTGTAGCCGGCCGTGTACACCATGATTTTCTCCCGTTTTCAACCCGAGCACTGCACGGGTTCTAGGACACGCCCGTGTCCTTGCCCGTGTCCTTGCCCGTGTCAACTTGACACGGCTGGGCCCCCAGGCCGTGTACACGGGACATTTCGTCGAGGGGAGATCGACGACTCGATGACACGGCCTTGGACACGCCCGTGTCCTAGGCCGTGTGCCTTGTCTCGACGATCGTCGAGTGAATCTCGACGACTCCCCGGAACGATCGTCGACACGGGTCGACACGCCCTGCGACATGCCCATGTCGCAGGCCGTATGCCCATTCTCGACGAATCGTCGAGTATGACTCGACAATTTCACGGCTAAGTGTCGACACGGGTCGACACGCCCTGCGACACGCCCGTGTCGCAGGCCGTGTGCCCCTTTCTCGACGAATCGTCGAGTATAACTCGACGACTTCGCGACTAAGTGTCGGCATACACTTGACACGCCCTGGGACACGCCCGTGTCCCAGGCCGTGTGCCTTCAGCCATAAACCAAAACTGGCCCAAAACGTCCCCCTTTGCTCCTTTGAGTTTCGGGGCGTTACACATGCACCAGTACTCGCGTCGCCTCCTTGTCATAGATGGCGGCGTCCTCTCGCGAGTACAGGCCGAACGAAAAATTATATGCCTCCCCGCCGATGGTGTCCTGCTCCAGCCAACTCGGCAACAGAGTCGAGACCACCGCACGATTAGACTCCTTGTCCCATGACAGAAGCGGGACGCCGAGCTCGTCCAGATATTTCTCGTCGTAGCCGAAGTTGCGATGCCCTCTCGGCGCCGGCTGCGCGGCGGTTTGCGACCCGTCCGGCGGCCCGGAAGTACCTGCCGCCCCGGCGGGGATGTCGCTGGTCGAGGCGACCACGGGGGGGGGGGGGGGGGGGGGGGGGGGGGGAGCCCACAGTCGGTGGATCAGCCGGGGCCTTGCCTTTCCTCTGGCCCCCGGCTAGTTGCTGACCCGTAGACTTCGCCGTCTTTGGCGGGGGAGCGGGCTGCTCGCGGCCCGGCCTCTTCTTAGCAGGGATCGACGGGGCCTCGCGCTGAGCGGCGTCGGCGGCCTGGGCACGGGCGAGGACCCCGGAGGCGACCCGAGCACTCTCATAGGGGGGATGAAGGGGCACGTCTCGCTCGCCTACCAAGAAAAGAGGGTGAGACCTAAGAAGCAAAGAGCGAGACAAGAGTAGTGGCGAGTGGCAAACCTCCCCCAGGCGGGACGGCAGCAAGGTTGTCGAGGTTGCGGCGCAGGTACGCGACCTCGAAGTTCTTCCCGGAGAAGAACCCGCACAAGTCGGCTTCATGGCCTCCCAGGCTTGGCGGGTGGTAACTCGCCTCGCTGAGCTGCACCGGCGAGAAGGGGACGTTGCCGAAATCCCCCTTGACGAACAGGAACTTCTTGAGCCAGTTGTGACTCTTATTTACGGTCTCCTGCACCTTGAGGTGGGCGCTGGAGAAATAGGCGGTCCCGTCCCGGTTCGCCCGGAAGAAGAATAGCTTCCGGAAAACTGCGAGGCTGAACTAGACTCGCTCCTCTCGTAGAAAGCAGGCGAACCCCACCATAACAGCTACGGAGTTCGGGGTCATCTGGCCTATGATGACCCCAAAGTACTTCAGTACCTGACGAACCTCTGGCCAGAGGGGGAGGCGAAGACCCACCTCAAAGTGAGCCAGGGGAATGGCGAGCTCGTTTCCGGACAGATCGTTGATCTTCTCCCCCTCCCCGGGCCGTCTCGCCGAGAACCTAGACGGGATGTGGTCGCCTAGGGCCTCTAAGTATTCGCGCTCTGAGATGATAGCACGGGGAAAGTCGTGCTCCGAGAAGGTCCAGGCGCATTTGCTTCGCCCGTCCGCATCGCCGTCGCCGCCGCCGCTCATTCCGCCGAATTGCCGCCGTTCACGCGAGACAAACCCAATGGGTGAACGCGAGTCGTGCTTCGCGAAGAGCAGGAGGCGGGGGAGTGTCTTGAAGCGGTGGAAGGATAAGAACCGGCCACGCCTATTTATTGGGAGAAAGAAAGGGCGGGAAATTTCCCGCCAACGGGAGAGGTGCGTGTAGCAAAAATCGGGCCTGACGGTTCGACTCCCCGACGCGCGGCCGCAGCGCTAGGACCGTTTAGCAGCAGGTCTCGCTCGTCTGCATCCGCGCGAAGAATGAGCGGGCGAGTCTCAGCCCGAGCCCGCCCAGGATCCTGAGCGAGTCGGGGAGACTCGTGGCTGGCGAGCTCCTCGGCTCGCTCCCGCTACGATCGGAATGGCGGGTTGAGCGAGATTATCCCCAGACCTGACCTCGCACCAGGAGGTGGGCGAGGGGCGGACGCGAGTACCCTCGAGCCCACCTCAAGGAAAATAAAAACAGCAACATGATAATTTTGACGTGCATCAGAAATCAAAAAATCAGGCCCATAGGCGGGCGAGGAGAGTCACAAGTTGTTATAAATACAGAATGAGGATTTGAAATAGTAGAAACTCCGCGATATCCCGCGAGCGGGGGGAAGAAAGGCTGGATCAGTACTGGATCCACTTCCACCTGCCCCGCCGCTGCGTTCCCGATCGCGGCGACACGCGAGGATAATGGTAATCGCGCACCGCCACCAGCTCCTGCTGAGCCAGGCCGACTTGTTCCGAGGCATTCCTAAGACGCTCCTCGGCTCGCGTAATGTCCACGCCAGGCGAAGTGACCTCGCCACCTTCTGCTGCGCGCGGGGCTCCCTCCAAGGCCGCGAGCCGAGCCTCGGTGTCGGTCTTGCCTTGATCGACCCTCTTCACGAGCTCCTGAAGCAGCAGCGTGTGTTTCTGGAACAGCCGCGTCACCTGCCTCTTCATCCCCACCGCATTAGTCGGGCCGCCCAGGTAATCAGAAACACCCTCCACGTCGGGCGGAGGCGAGTACCCTTCGCTCATCTCAGTCTCGGAGGAGACCATGTTGTAGCCTACAAAAGGGCGATTCAGAAGGAGCGAGCGAGAACAAGGCAAACGCTGAGTACAAGCTTACCAGGGGTTGGCACGTCGTCCACGCTGATGGAAGGACGAGAGGCGCCCGACCGACCCTGAAAGACTTCTCCCTCAAGGGCCTCGAGAGATTTTCCCAGTCCGTGGGGAGCCGGCGAACGAGAGGTTTTCGGAGGTGGGCGGTCCAGACCTGGGGGACTAGCAACCCTCTCAGACGACAAGGGAGGGGGGCGATCCTCCCCCCCCCATTCCCCTCATCTTCACAAGGTATTGCCTGCAAGACAAAGGATCAGAAATGCAACAACAAACCGAAGAAGAAGGTCACGTACCCCAGAAGCGACCTCAACACCCTCCGCCGAGCTGGAGCCTGGGAAGTTACTCGTCGGAGACCGCCTCACAAATTTTCCCTTTGCCGGCCTAAAGAGAGGGCCGGGAGACCCACGTGCTAACCAAGGGGCGGCCTCGAGGGCCTCCTCCTGAGTCTTCTGGCCCGCGGCCGCCAGACGGGCTCGCACCTCTTCGCTGACCGGCATCAAGAAACTGCAGTCTGCTTGAAAGAGAAACAAGGTGGACCCGGGAGCCCCCCTAGACTCGGTGGAATATTTATAGCCGAATGGTGGGGCCCCACCAGAAGATTCCATGCCAGCTCAGCAAAGTACTCGTCGAACATGTGGGTTGGATGGTTCTTTCCGAGCTTTGTCAAGCTCAAAAAGAGCGGGGATTGTGTACAACCCCGTGTTCGTCGAACGGGCCCCGCCAAGGACGTCGAGCGAACCAGCCCCGCGGCCCGCACCCATGCAACCAGCAGGCATGCGGCAAGAGGCTGGTACGCTCCCGCCTAGTTCGAGTGAGTGAGCCGGGCGAGATGACTCCCCACCCCTCCCGCTCGCTCGGAGAATCATCGGCCAGAGCAGGGGGCGGCAATCGTCGAACCGGTACTCACGGAGGGGCTCGACGACCCGCGATCTACGAGCCGTTCTAAGTGTTGCAATGGCCACCAGCCCGCCCCTTATTCGCGACCTGGCCGCTCATCCGCCTCGGCAGAGGACTGGCGGGTTCCCGCGGCCCGGCTCGCATCCGCCCGAGAAGAATAGGCGAGCCGGCAAAGCCAGGTCGCGCCCGCCTCTCGCCGAGGGGGATCGGTGGCAGGCTGATTACCCCTTAGGTGCGAATAGCTCCTCAGAACAGCGGAGCCACGCTGTTGGCAGACCAGGTTGGACTGCGCATAGCTGTTCGGAACAGCGGGGTTTGGCTGTTGGCAGACCCGACCAAGGGCTTTTTGGTATTTTCAGGTCAGTTCTTTTGGTTATTGGCAGTCCAGATTCTAAAAATCTAAAAATAAGACCCAAGGGGTACCTCAGGAGGCACGCTTTGAGTGCCTCCCTGCTCCTGTTTTCAAGTGCTTTCTGAGGGTACCTTAGCTCGGCTTCTGGCCAAGGAGGGGAAGCGCTCAGAGATCTTCCGGGTTTGTGGTGGGACCTCCCTGCCGAGCCCTTAGGTCTGTTTCACCTTGCCTTCTTTGTTGTTTTTCTTGCAGGAGTGAAGTAGGCGCGAGACCACCCCTTCCCCAAGGGTCGAACTCCACAGGAGACCGAATTCCGGTTTCAACACACATAAACCACAAGCACCACTAGACCCAGAGAAGTTTTACGAGCAAATAAGGAGTGATCGGCAGAACTTCTCGTAAAACCTACGACCGCCACAATCTCGCTAAACTTGTCAAACCAAACGCGAGGACTTTGTTTTAGGCCATAGATAGCCTTCTTGAGCCGGAAAACCTCTGTCTCCCCCTGAGCAACATACCCTGGAGGTTGCTCCATGTAGACATCTTCCTGAAGATCCCCATAAAGAAAGGCATTCTTGATATCCAGCTGTGAAATGGACCAATCCCTGTTGACAGCCACAGAGAGAAGGACCCTGATAGTGCTGAGACGAGCAACTGTAGAGAAGGTGTCAAAGTAGTCAACTCTATAAGTCTGGGTAAAGCCCTTGGAAACAAACTGAGTCTTGTAACGATCCACACTGCCATCGGGGTGGAACTTCACCACAAAGACCCAGCGACTGCCAACAACATCTGTGCCGAAAGGAGGAGGAACCAGGGTCCAGGTACCCCGTTCAGTGAGAGTAGCAATCTCTTCATCCATGCAGCCTTCCAATGTGGAAGGGTAAGGTCCTCCTGATAGGAACAGGGGGTGGAAGTGGGAGAGATAGCCAGCGCAAACTTCTGCGAGCAGGGGTTAGACGATCATAGGAAACAACAGCAGCAAGAGTGTGCTTGGTACATACCTGAACCCCTTTGCAAAGGGCAATGAGAAGGTCTTGTTCAGTATGTTCCTCAGTATCCGGAGAATCCATGGTGGAGAGAGCTGACCTGAGAGGAGAGAGCGACGACGACAAATAGGAGGGAGATGGCAGAGGTGAAGAGGGAGGAGAAGACGATGGAGATGGTGGAGGAGGAAATACCTCGGTAGGAGGGGATGGGCTGGAGAGAAGAGGAGGACTGAATGCCACAGGGAGAGGAGTGGAGTCATTAGAGAAATATGGAGCATTCTCAAAGAAGGTAATATCTGCGGAGACGAACTGCTTGCGAAGAATGGGGTCAAAACAATAATAGTCTTTCTGAGTGATAGAGTAGCCCAGAAAGACACATTTGGTGAAGCGAGGGAAGAGTTTGTCACGGGTGGCAGAGGGAGCATGCACAAAGGCTGTGCACCCAAAGATACGTAGAGGGAGAGGAAAGAGATCCTTTCCTGGATAGAGAATGGAAAAAGGAATTTGACCGCGGAGAACGGTGGAAGGAATGTGATTGATGAGATAGCAAGAAATGAGAACAATATAGCCCCAGTAGGAGCGAGGAACATGTATTTGCGTTAGCAGAGTGCGAGCGACATCAAGGAGGTGACAGTTTTTTCGTTCCGCCACTCCATTTTGTTGTGAGGTGTAAATGCAACTTGTTTGATGAATAATCTCATGTTGCATACAAAAAGAGGAAAAAGCTTGACTAACATATTCTTTTGCATTATCAGAGCGTAAGACTTTAATGGAAACATCAAACTAATTTTTAATTAAATGATAAAAATATGTCCATACATCAAAATGTTCAGAGTGTTCTTGTAAGAGATACACCCAAGTACATCGAGAGAAGTCATCAAAAAAAGTAACAAAATAAGAACTACCCCGACCAGCGGTGAGAGTAGGAGCTGGACCCCAGATGTCAGAGTGAACAAGATCAAACGGACAGGTAGAACCACGATCTTGCTTCGGCGGGAAGGAGGAACGGTGATACTTGCCAATCTGACAGGCGTCACAATTGAGAGGGGAACTGTGCGAAGGGAGGTGAGGCATAAGCTGATGAAGAAGTTGTGGAGGAGGATGCCCAAGGCGGAGATGTCATTGTAGGAGATTTGTAGAGGAGGAGGAGAAGGTTGACAGAGAAAAAACGTTGTCGAGGAAGTAGAGGTCGCCGCTCTCAGTCCCAATAGCAATCATCCGTTGGGACCTCGGATCCTGAAAAGAGTAAGAAGTTGGAGTAAACGTGACAGAGCATTGAAGTTGCTTGCACAAAGAAGTAACGGACAATAAATTGCATGAAAACTTGGGCACATAGAGAGTGTCGGCCAGGAGAAGAGACGAAGTGACATGAACCACTCCCATCCCATGAACCGGGGAGGGAGAGTCATCGACAACAAGGACCGGGGGCAACCGATCATGTGTTTCAAGGAGAGAAAAGCATTGCGGATTGCCTGTCATGTGATTAGTTGCACTAGAGTCGATGAGCCATTTACCTTGAGTAACCACGTGAGCACTGCCTGAGGAAGTGACCACGGAAGCGGACGGCTTGGAAGAGTAGGTGGAAGAGTCACCAAAAGGGCGAAGATGTGGATATTTCATCCAGCAGCGTTCCACAAGATGCCCGATACGGCCACAATGTGAGCAGAGGAAGCGCGAAGAACTTCCGCCACCAGAATGGTGGTTGCGACTACCAGAGCTACTCTGTTGAGTCTGGTGAGCATATTGTTCTGGAGGAGGAGAAGACATAAGAGGATGCTGAAGGAGAGAAGTAACTGTGGTAATGCGTGCAGCAGTTGTATCCAAGTTGAGAGACTCCGCTTCACCCAAGATTTGTTAGCGGATCATGTCATAGGAATCAGAAAGCCGTAGGAGGTAGCACACAACAAGAAGTTCTTGGAAGTGCTTGTGTTGTTCGGTTAGATCCACAGAGAAGGGGCGATGTTGAAGAATCTCAGCCCCGAGTGCTTGGACCTGTTGATAAGCGGTAGCAGGAGACATAGAAGGACGGGCAAAGAGGTCCGCACACAAAGTATAGATGTGGGACGTCTGAGCCCCCTTCGAGTACAGAGCAGTAAGATGAAGCCATGCCTTCTTGACTGTCTCATCATTACGAATGACAGGAAGACACTCATCGAAAAGACTGTTAGCGAGCCAAGTACGCATAAGCGCATCGCTAGCATCCCAGTCGTCAAACTCAGCGGAAGTGGAAGGAGGAGGGTCATCGGTGAGGTGGTGGTGTTTGAGTTAAGAGCGAAGGAGGAAGGTGAAGGAGATGCTCCAATCCGGGTAGTTGGAACCAACAAGCTTGGAGACGGTGCCAAGATTCCCGGAAGGAATGGGAGGAGGAGGCGGAGTTGTCACAGGAGTAGAGGTGGTGGTAGAAGAGCCGGAAAGAGCAATGGAAGAAGATGCGCGGGTAGAGAGAAGAGAGAAAGGCCGCGCGGGTAGAAAAAAGTAGAGGCAGATAAAAGGCCACGCGGGTAGAGAGAAGACCGCAGAAGGCTCAAGGAAAGGTTCTACAGCGGATAAGACAAGAAACTGCAGCAGACAAAAGAGGAGACCGCGGCGGACACAGGGAAAGAAGTTGTGCGGCAGGAGAGCAGGCCGCGCGAACAGGAGACCTAGAATCCGCGTAAGAAGGCCGCGGAGAGAGAGCGAGAAGAAGTCCACACAAACAAAGAGCTGCGACAAAAGGAGGATAAGGAGGAGAGACGGCGCGAACAAGCGACAAGAAGGAGAACAATTCGGGCAGACAAGAGAAGGCACCGAATCAGGCGGACAAGATTGCGTCCTTTGATACCATGTGTGAACAGAAAAAGGGAGTCCGGAAATTGGAAAAACTGAAATTTTTATATTCCAAAAAAGGTGTGTATTACATGGTATAGCCCCTCTTTTATAGAATGGAGGAGATGAGAGAGATTACAATTAAACAATGTGGGACTAAAAGAATTACATGTACAAGCAGTTTAACCTAAATACAAGCCGACCAAGCCGCACGGTTTGATGAATGGGAAAACTGCCCGGCAACCACCAGAGGGGACACCAAGCCGCAACAGAGCCCGCCAGGTCGCTCGGTCACCAAGTCACCAGGGACAGATTGGCGGACCGCCAGGGCACCAACAACAACAGACCTGCAACCAAACTGCTGGAGAGAAACCGACAGACCGCCCGGACTGCAATCCGCTAGAGTCAGACCGCCAGACCGCCCAGAATGCAATCCGCTAGAGTCAGACTGCTAGATCACTCGGTCTCTATTCTGCAACACTAAGAGTGAGGAAAAGTACCGAAGTTGAGATGGATTCAAGAATTAGACGATGCGTTGATGATGTACGTCAATATGTGGATGAAGAAGTGTTGAAGTTACGACTCTATTACGACGAAAGATTTGATGTGTTGGCGTCCAAATGCAAGTCTCCTTTGTCTTCAATGCATCCAACTTCAAACAGCAAGCAATCCCACAATGTATCAACCCCAAATCGTGAATTACTTATCCACACACAATTAACATTACCACATTCTTCACCACTGCTGCATCCTATGGCGAATCCGAAAATAATATATGAGTGTAGCATGATTAAAGCAGCCAGAGAGCGCTCAGACAGAAAGATGATAGTAGGATTCTCTCCAACACAAAATGGATTTCAATTTCCAAGAAGTGTGATGACTTCAGCAAAAATCAGAAAATTATAGACCATTTAATGTTGAAATATTCAGCTATGTACATATAAATTGTCTAAAGTTTTTAACACATAAAATTAAATTTCTTACTCACATGTATTGTGTTTAAATTATTGTAGTATCGACATTCTCTTCCAACAAAAAAAATTTAGAGATGCGTCACTCAGATTTGGAATAATTACTACAGACTGAGTGTCTTAGTGATCTGCATTTAGATGTGTATAACGTCATCTTGAGCATAGAAAACACTCAACATCCAATTCGTGTCAAAAACCTCCTTTACATTTCCCCCACACATGATGTGAGTAAATATGATTTCTCATTTCTTTTCCTATCTGAACATTAGTAGTGATGTATTGGACGTTAATACTCTGATGTTGTGATTTCAATACTTATGTAATGATTACAATACTTATCTTGTAGTAACTCAAAAGGGCCTCGTTCAAATGTAGCAAGACATTAACATGTCACATTACTACGGATGCAGTATTGTACTCAGACTTGCACCTTATGCTCATTCATGTTAGTTCCCAACTGCCCATTGTGAACTCCTTGTTGGGAACATGAAGGCGAAAATGTGGGAGTATTATGACTCTGTACCAAACAAAATGCATTTTGGTCCTAAAACAAAGTGGTAAGAATGATGGTCACAAACATTTCAATTAGGTTATGTTTAATTCAACTTTTGAGTTGTGTTGTATTTGTTCTGTTTTGAAGCCTAAGTGTCTCCAATAGGATGTTAGAGATAACCTTTCAGAAAAGGTGCATGAATGACCGATCTAGCTAGTTGATGGAATACCAAAACAAGATGGTGGGGACGATTGAGGAGTTTTGTGCTTATGTTTATGAAGACAGTGGTTAGTAGGAATATGATAAGTTGGAAGAAAAAGAATGGAAAAATGCTGCAATTTCGTACAAAAATTGCGGCTAAAATCATCCAAACATGTTTGTTTTGAGTCTTGTATGGATATAGACAGTCAAAAAACTATTTTGTGGTTGTTTTAGTTTAAACTATTACACTGCCATTTTTTTGAACAAATGATTGTCAAATGCTTATCCCAAAAATATGTTGATTGTTTGATATATAGAATTTAAGATTAACACTGTAATTGCTTGCAGTATGAGAGCAAATTTGTAGTTTAAAATTTTGCTTAAGTTGAGAGTATGTAATAAAATTCTGATTAAACTGACAGTATCTGATATTGTTCTAGAGTAATATAAATCATATTTAACTTTAAAGTTAAATCCTTTACAATATTTCAATTTATTAGGAGTAAACTTACAGTATCAAAGAAATTTTTGATAAAACATTCTTGATGTTTTTTTAAGAATATGTAATGTTAGTATTGTGGATGTTGACACAATCAAAGCAAATTTCACAATCATAATTCGTCTATTTTACAATCGTAATGCTATTTTTTTACAAATTTTTGAAGGGTAATACTGCCAGAGTTGGCAGTATTTTGTTTAAAACTACACAAACTAACAGTATCAAACCAGATTTTGATAAAAATATTATATCTTAAATAGTTGATTATTTTTCATCATAATACTCATAATTCTAAGGTTTCAAATCATTACTAATAGGTTCAGACATAGTTTTACATTAATACTGATAATATTTAGCATGATTAACAAAATACCTTATATTATTTAAGTTTAAATTGAGTACACATATAGTATAAAAAAATTGATCAAAATTTCTTGAAAGATAGATATAGTCTTAAAAGATAGATAGTATTTGACATTTATAAATATCTTGCAATAATAGCAAAGTCTTGCCAAAAACTTATAACTTGCGCAAAAATGCCCATAAGTACTAACTTAATAACTTGCGGTAGATTCTACACGATTCTTTACTTAAACACATCAGGAATACATGAATATGGTAAAGGAATTTTAGTAGAGAAATCATCATTAATAGAGAATCCTCAGTTAGATCTACAAAAGCAGGAGTTTATAGTGAATTTGAGTCCCACTCGCAAATATAAAGGTCCACAAAATTATGCTCCTTCGGTAATTCCTGATCTTCAACTTTGATTAGTTCTTTAACCATTAAAACTCTACTCTGTTTGACATACACAAAATTTAAGAAAACATGCAAAATCTTTAATTTTTTAAACAAAAGTACGATATCATACTAGTGTTTTTCGAAAAAATTCCCAATAATTATTAAAATGAGCATTAGAAACTCTTTTAGGTCGCATAGATTGTGGTTCATTTAAAGCCTTTTTCCCTTTGTTATTGTAGGGAGGGATTCCCTTCTTGTCACTGTCTAGTATTTTCTCTAAAGTTGTACCCACATCGTTCAACACATTAACTTAGTTGTCCTTGACAATTTTTATATTTTCAACACGCTTACACAAATCATAAGTGTATCACATTATTTGATTTATGTAAGGTGCATCAGAATCACAGTCATTTGAAGTGTTGCCAAGGTTTAGATATAATTCTTTCTTGGCTTGCAATGTAAATCTCCTAGCCTACTACAGAGTTTTAGCACAATTGTGTTAAAACTCCAGAGCTAGCTCGGGCTTGGAATTAGAAGGGAAAGAAATCCTACTCACCTATTTTACAAGTTTTCCACTCATATTTTATTATCATAAGTATTTTTGCCCCTTTTTATATTAAAATGGATTGTTACATTTACTCAATTTGAGCTTAAATATTATAAGGTATTTCGTTAATTACGATAAATATTGTCAGTATTAATGTAAAACCGTGTCTAAAACTGTTAGTAATTATTTGAAATCTTAGAACTATGAGTATTATGATGAAAAATAATCAACTATTCAAGAGATATTTTTTTTACCAAAATCTGGTTTGATATTGTTAGTTTGTGAAGTTTTAAACAAAATACTGCTAACTCTGATAGTATTACCCTTCAAAAATTTATATAAAAAATGACATTATGATTATAAAATAGTGGAATTATGATTGTGATATTTGCTTTGATAGTGTCAACATCCACGATACTAACTTTACATATTCTTAAAAAAAATTAAATGAAGTTTTATCAAAATTTTCTGTGATAATGTAAGTTTACTCCTAATAAATAGAAATATTGTTCACTTTAAAGTTAAATACTATCTATATTACTCTAAAACTATATCAGATACTGTCTGTTTAATATGAATTTTATTTCGTACTCTAAGCTTAATCAAAAGTTAAAATGACAAATTTGCTCTCATACTGCAAGCAATTACAATGTTAATCTTAAATTCTATATATCAAACAATCAACATATTTTTGGGATAAGCGCTTGACATCCATTTGTTCGAAAGACGACAACACATGCAATAGTTTAACCTAAAATAATCATAAAATAGTTTTCTGATAGGTCATATACATACAAGACTTAAAATAAACAACATGCTTGATGATTTCAGCAAGAAATTACAGAATTTTTTCTGCAAGCTTTTATTTTTTTTCCAACTTATCATCTTCCTACTAATCACCGTCTTCATAAACATAAGCATAAAAACTCCCCAATTGTTCTCATCATCTTGTTCTGGTATTCCATCCACTAGCTGGATCGGCCATTCATGCACCTTGTCTGGAAGGCTATCTCCAACATCCGCTTGAAGATACTTGGACTTCAAAAGAGAATAAATACAACACAACTCAAAAGTTGAATTAAACATAATCTAATTGAAATATTTGTGACTATCATTCTTACCACTTCGTTTATAGGATCAAAATACATTTTGTTTGGTACAAAGTCATAAAGCTCCAAGATTTCCGCCTTCATGTTCCCAAGAAGGAGTACCCAATGGGCACTAATATGAATGAGAATAAGGAGCAAGTCTGAGTACATTAATACATTCTTGGTAATGTGACTCATTAAAATTTTTCATGTGTTTCTCGTGGAATTGAGTTTAACTTTGAAAGATGTTCATTTGCTTCTTACGGACAAAAAGACTTGGTAAGAGAGATGGAACAACTAGCTGCAGCTGATCATTTAGAAGATACAGAGTGATAGAGATTAGTTCTGTTAGTGAAATATGTTCTTTCCAAGTTTCTTTTCCCTCCTCAAGTTTTAAGAATATCGACTTGGATAAAGAGGAGGACAGTATTGAAAAACACATATTGAGGTTTGTTTTTAGAAGACTTGGGCAGAATAACGATAGCAGAAGAAAACGACGCAAGAAGAAATTCAGAGAAGAGAAGAAGGAAATGAAAAAGGTTTTGCTAAGAGAGAGGAAAAGTACCGAAGTTGAGATGGATTCAAGAATTAGACGATGCGTTGACGATGTACATCAATATATGGATGAAGAAGTGTTGAAGTTACGACTCTATTGCGATGAAAGATTTGATGTGTTGGCGTCCAAACGCAAGTCTCCTTTGTCTTCAATGCATTCAACTTCAAGCAGCGTGCAATTCCACAATATACCGACCCCAAATTGTGAATTAGTTATCCACACACAATTAACATTGCCACATTCTTCACCACTACTGCATCCTATGTCAAATCCAAAAAAAAAAGAGCGTAGCATGATTAAAGCAGTCAGAGAGCGCCCAGACAAAAAGAAGAGAGTATGATTCTCTCTAACTCAAAATGAATTTCAATTTCCAGGAAGAGCGATGACTTCAGCAAAATCGGAATATTATTAACCATTTAATGCAGAAATACTCAGCTATGTACATATAAATTGTCTAAAGTTTCTATCACATAAAATTTAATTTCTTGCTCACATGTATTGTATTTAAATTATTATAGTATCGACATCCTCTTCCAACGAGAAAATTTAGAGATCTGTCACTCAAATTTATAACATTTACTACAGACTGGGTGGCTTAGTGATCTGCATTTAGATGTGTATAACGTCATCTTGAGCATAGAAAACGCTCAACATCCTATTCGTGTCAAGAACTTCCTTTACATTTCCCCCACACATGATGTGAGTAAATATGATTTCTCATTTCTTTACCTTTCTTAACATTAGTAGTGATGTATTGGACATTAATACTCTCATGCTATGATTTCAATACTTATGTAATGATTACAATACTTATTTTGCAGTAACTCAAAAGGGCCTCATTCAAATATAGCAAGAAATTAACGAGCCACATTACCAATGATGCAGTAATGTACTCAGGCTTGCTCCTTATTCTCATTCATGTAAGTGCCCATTGTGAACTCCTTGTTGGGAACATGAAGGCAAAAATCTGGGAGTTTTATGACTCTGTACCAAACCAAATGCATTTTGGTCCTAAAACGAAGTGGTAAGAATGATAGTCACACACATTTCAATTAGGTTACGCTTAATTCAACTTTTGAGTTGTGTTGTATTTATTCTCTTTTGAAGCCTACGTATCTCCAATAGGATGCAGTAATGTGCATTAATGATCGATCTAGCTAGTGGATGGAATACTAGAACAAGATGGTGGGGGCGATTGCGGTGTTTTTGTGCTTATGTTTGTGAAGATAGTGGTTAGTAGGAAAATGATAAGTTGGAAGAAAAAAATTGGAAAAAATGCTGCAATTTCGTACATAAATTGCGTCTGAAATCATCCAAAATGTTATTTGTTTTAAGTCTTGTATGGATATAGACATTCAGAAAACTATTTTGTGCTTGTTTTAGCTTAAACTATTACACGTGCTGCCGTTTTTTTGAACAAATGGTTATCAAATGCTTATCCCAAAAATATGTTGACTGTTTGATATATAGAATTTAAGATTAACACTGTAATTGCTTGCAGTATGGGAGCAAATTTGTCATTTAAATTTTTGATTTAGTTGAGAGTATGAAATAAAATACTGATTAAACTGACAGTATCTAATATAGTTCTAGAGTAATACAAATAATATTTAACTTTAAAGTGAAATCCTTTACAGTATTTCAATTTATTAGGAGTAAACTTACAATATCAAAAAAAATTTGATAAAACATTCTTGATTTTTTTAAGAATATGTAATGTTATTGTGCATGTTGACACTATAAAAGCAAATTTAACAATCATAATTCCTCTATTTTACAATCATAATGCTATTTTTTTATAATTTTTTGAAGGGTAATACTGTCAGAGTTGGCAGTATTTTGTTTAAAACTCCACAAACTAATAGTATCAAATCGGATTTTGGTAAAATATTATCTCCTGAATAGTTGATTATTTTTCATAATAATACTCATAGTTCTAAGGTTTCAAATCATTACTAACAGTTTCAGACATAGTTTTATATTAATACTGATAGTATTTAGCATGATTAACGAAATACCTTATAGTATTTAAGTTTAAATTGAGTAAACTTACAGTATTAACAAAAATTGATCAAAGTTTCTTGAAAGATAGATACAGTCTTAAAAGATAGATAGTATTTGATGTTAATAAATATCTTGCAATAATAGCAAAGTCTTGACAAAAATTTATGACTTACGCAAAAATGCCCACAAGTACTAACTTAATAACTTGTGATTGCTTCTACGTGATTCTTTACTTAAACACATCAGGAATACATGAATATGGTAAGGGAATTTTAATAGAAAAATCATCATTAATAAAGAAGTCCTCGGTTAGATCCACGAAAGGAGGAGTTTGTAGTGAATTTGAGTCCCACTCGCAAATAGAAAGGTCCAAAAAATTATGCTCCTTCGGTAATTCCTGATCTTTAACGATGATTGGTTCTTTAACCATTGAAACTCTACTCCGCTCTGTTTGAAATATAAAAAATTTAAGGAAACATGAAAACACTTTTATTTTTAAAACAAAAGTAAGGATACCATACTTGTTTTTTTCGAAGAAGATTCCCAATAATTCTTAAAATGAGCGTTACAAACTCCTTTAGGTCGCATAGATGGTGGTTCATTTAAGACCTTCTTCCCTTTGTTATTGGAGGGAGGAATTCCCTTCTTGTCATTGTCTAGTATTTTCTCTAAAGTTGTACCCGCATCGTTCAACACATTAACTAGGTAGTCCTTGACAATTTGTCAATTTTCAACACGATTACACAAATCATAAGTGTGTTTCATTATTTGATTTATGTAAAGTGCATTAGAATCACGGTCATTTGAAGTATTACCAAGGATTAGATATAATTCGTTCTTGGCTTGCAATGTAAATTACTTTAATATATATTTATGTAGAATTTGCTTCTCATTCTGAATATTATACACACGTAGTACATGTTTGCATAACAAGTTTATTGTTTGAAAATCCTTACAAGAGCAATTCGCATCATTAGTCTTTGTATCAAATGTCACAAATCATTGTCTGTCATCATCGATACCTTCACAATTTCTGATGATGTATAGTATTTGACCTATCTCAAATCTTTTTTTCATCAGCAACCACCAAACCAACTGCTCCTTCGAAAAAGGAATTCTAAAAAAGTGAATATATTTTTCTTGTATACACTTTAGACATCTGTCTGAGTATTGTGGAACTTTTGAATTTAAGAGTGATAGTCCCTTGTTTACATCTAAAATCCTCATTATGCTCATTCCCGCGCCAACCCAAAATTAATTTTTTTATTCCTAAAAAACATTCAACAAGTGAACTTGTTGATTTTGAGCATCCATGCAAATGATTATTTGCAGACTCGCTTCGTTGGGTGGATAAAATGCCAAGATCTAATATTTCCTTATTAAATGCGGTGGACCACTTCATCCCAATCTTGAAAAAAATCATTCAGTCATCGATTATCATGCAAGTTGCCACAAAATATCATCTCTCTCCAATTTATTTCAAAATCCATTTCATTATCACTTTTGTTTATGCAACTGTAAAATAAAGATCAAATAGACTTATCATGATTGAAAGTTAGTACCCTCGAGAGTGCTTTCTTTGAAATGTGTCATTGAACCAAATGATGTCGAGTTGAAGTTAATACCCTCTCAATAGTTATGACCATCACTTGATTTTGATCGGTGAAAATCGTTATAGGGTGCTTACCACCAACATATTTTAAGAAAGACCAGAAAACCCAGCAAATTGATTAAATTGTCCCCTCCGCTACAAAAGCCCCACCGACAAAAACATTTTGCCAATGATGATTAACTGTAATAAAAGGAGCACATGCCAAATTTTACCTGTTTAACCTATACGTGGTGTCAAATATAATTACATCTTTGAAACAATCACAATCAAGTTTTTCGTGATCATCAACCTAAAAGAAACTATTCAACCAGTTATCCTCATCTGTGTGCACATCAAAAAAGAACATGTTATCCTCACACTGTATTTCTTTAAATATTTCCAACAATCGATTTGCGTAGCCATTCTCTATTAGTGCTTTTTTCTCTCGATGAACATAATTATACACATCTATTTTAGTGAATTCCACATTTGTGCACCGCCAACCTAATATGCCAAAAAGTTATAAGCATCAACGGGTCTAGCACAAGCTCTCGTCATACTCTTAATGAGCGCCGCTTGACGATCAGATATATGACGATGCGTTCTCAACAGAAGTGTATCAACCGCCAGAGCAAGTGAGTGATTGTGCTCTTCAACAAACTTAGAGATCTTCCAATTCTTTTCCTCTTGATCAGTTGTGAAGTGTATGCACGCCAAACATCCAGTTCGAGTATCAAGTTTGTGAAACTTCCTTTACACCACAGCTGCTGGGTTCAAAACCTTATAACCAGCATTCACACAACAATATTGTCGACCCTTTATTATCCTTGTATGAGTCCAATAATAAATATGCTATTTTCAAATACCAAAACTCATATTTCGAGCATACTCAGCATATATTGCGCATGCCTTCTCATCAGAATGAACAGTATGAAAAGGCATTGTATCATTATTTTCATGCAATGTACAAAATAAAATTGTTGTTTAGCATTGCTTTAATAAATCTGTCAATTATAACATGAAAGTGCTTTTGAAAAATAAACTATGAAAATCATGAAAATTAACATATCGAGTAAGAATCATGATCAATTTTCTCAGATGGTGCATTTGTTGTCTTATCATCAGAATGAATTGTATATGATATAGTTTCAAATTTGCTTCTCTGTATTGGAACCCAAAAAAGAGGTTTATTAGCATTACAAGCTGCATATTAAATAGCATTATTAACATAATAGTACAATCCAGGAGCATGAAAGAATTAATGTAATACTAACGTAATTTCATATACTGCGCATCTTAGTATTTATGTATGTATTATAGTCAATATTGCAGTTTTGAGAACAAAATAGTTTGACAAAAATGACTATGAAATTTAATAATATTATTTACTAATACTACATTGCAGGAGCATGAAACAATTAATGTAATACTAACGTAATTTGATATATTTTACGTCTTTGTACAGTTAAATACGACAGTATTTAGGGAAATTACTGCAGTCAATACTACAGTATTAAGCTCAGAAGGATTTTATAAAATCAACTATGAAATCTACTAATATTATTTACTATTACTATAATGCATGAGAATGAAACAATAAATATAATACTGATGCAATTTCCATTACTTTACAATGCATGAAAATTTTAGAAAATCTTAGGACAGTTAAATACAGCTGTATTTAGATACAATACTGCAGTAAATAGTATAGTTTTGCTCTCAGAAGAATTTTTAAAAAAGTAACTATGAAATTCATGAGAAGTATTGTGTACCAAGTTACAAGGTTGATCATGTTTTTCAGAATGCAGATCTTCTTCTTCCATTGTTCCTTTAAATAAATTGCTTATAAATGTTCTTGCTGACAATGAAAGAGAACACATGGTGAAGATCTCTGACGGTGGAAGAAGTCTGTTCTTGCTCCTCCTTGCTCGGGATTTCAGATGTGAAGCAAATGTAAGGGTTGTTGGAAGTAGCAGTGTTGCGATCGCTGGTGTGGGGATCACTTGAGGAGTATCTGGGCGGGATACACTTGTGTATGGGTTCGTCGAAAGAGTTTTAGGGTGGGATTCAATAGGGAGGAGGAGCGGGGGTTTGAAGCCACAAAAAATATTTCTAGCAAAGTGAGAGAGAGTTTCAGCCATGTTCAGGAACCACCAAAGATTTTTTTTTTCACCCCGCCTTACTTTTGGGAAGAAGAAGAAAGTGGGGTTCACACTTAATAAAATAATAAAATGTGGAAGATGTTTTTCCTTGTCCTTTCTTAGGCTTCATTTGGTTTAGCGGTTGCGGTTGTAAAAGGAGTTGTTGTGAATGGAGGTTTGTAAATGGAGCTATTAGAAACTGGTTGGTGGAAATGGAGATTTGTTTGGGTAGTCTGTGTTTGCAGAGCTGTTCGAAACAGAGAACCATTTGGCAATACAGCAGTGGCGTTTTATTTAAAAAAATTATACAAAATTTTTTTTGTTCTATATAAATTGCAGAAAATATAAGTACGTCACAATGTATGCAGCAACACAACATTCATACAAACATCTAAACATTCAATTACATGCGAATATCAAAATATCCAAAACATGGAATACATATGTTGAATACGCAGATACATCAAATACGTTCAAGGACCATGTAGTTGCTCGGCAATCGAGTCACGCATCGCCGACATCTCCTCAACTCCAACTCGAATTCCTCTAACATGATCTCCACCCGAGCTTTCATCATTTTGCCCGGATCTTCTTTGACGGCCCGCTGGATAAATGAAAAGCTCATCAAGATCACAAGCCTGAAAATGACTGTCTGAGCAGGATGAGTGTCTGCGAATATAATTGTGCAAAGTCATTGTTGTAATTACAATGTCTCTTTGCTTTGCCAAACTATATGGCGGTATATCCCTAAGTATCATCCATTTCTTTTTCCAAACTCCGAATGACCGTTCTATAACACTTTGTAAGGATGAGTGTGCCCGATTGAATATTTCCCGGCGTCCTTGTATATGCCTGCTGCCCCTTCTGAAATCTGGTAAATGATATCGTGTGCCTGAATATGGTTTCAAGAAACCACGTTGGAGAGGGTATCCCGCATCAACAACATAATATTTGCCTACAAATTTTAAATTTAATTTATGGCAAACAAAGTAATTAAAAACTACTGAAATCTTAAGAAATACAAGTCTGACCTGGTGGAGGATACGGAAAATTATAACTTGGATCCATAAGGGCACGGTGAAAAATATGGCTGTCATGAGTAGATCCTTCCCAACCCGCAAGTACGAATGTGAAACACATATTGAAATCACAAACCGCCATAACATTCTGTGTTGTTGTCCCATGACGGCCAATGTACGAAACTTGTTGATCAGCAGGAACACGAGCATCACCATGTGTCCCATCAATAACCCCAATACAGTCTTTAAAGAACGGCATGTATCGAGAATCATTCAGAATTGGGGGGGGGGGGGGAATATCCCTGAAAAGATGATCTACCGGCATAATGACATCTGAATATAACCTCTTAATAGCAGTGATTCCCTTTGAGAAAAACCTGCTAATAGTTTCTGTGGAGTGTTGGAATCGTTCGCCTGCAATTTGCATGAGTATATTATGACCTAAAATATGCAATGTAACTGCAAGTACTTCTCGGGGTAGAGTTCTCCTGGATCCTTGCAGCTTATATTGTTGTGTGAGGAGTGTTAACAAATCTACAAATATGAGCTTCGACATTCTAAATGAACTGAAAAATCTATGAGGGTGTCCATCGAGAAGTTCACCAAGCCACCTAGACCCTGTTTGGCTTGATGTCATGCAAGCTACATTTGATGAACAACCAACAGATATGTTAATGTTCATTGATGCTAAATATTATTGTCCACTCACTGCTCTATCACGGTAAATCCGGTCAACTACTTTTCGCTGAGTCCCCTCATTAGAACTGTCAGTTTGATCAGAGGAAGACATAATAATCTGCATCAATTTTAAATTTAAACAAACATAAGATGATCATAAATAGAATACCAATTGTAATAAAAAAATAACATAATGATAACATGGGTCCACCATAAAGCCAAAAAGTCGAACATAAATATAGCATGGGTCCATCACAGATCGAAAATAAACCTAACATGGGTCCATCACAGAGGAAAAACAAACACACACACAAAGATAACATGATCAAAAGTCTATCACAGTGCAACTAGCCCGATCTCTTCTCATAACGAGTCTGCAGCCATTTGAGCTGTCGATCCTTTCGAATGCACATAAAGGTTTCTCGGTAATGTTTTTCTGACAGGACCATGGTGCAATGGTTGTAGAAGTCGTAGTTTGATTCATCCATAACTTCTGGAATAGTTTCGAGTTCAGCAATCGCCTCAGGAATGGTGTACACAGATGACGATATCTGGATGCGAGGATGCTCCATCATGCACTTCCCAATAATGCGTGATGTCTCAGCTATATCATCTAGTGTCGAGCTCCTTGTTCTTTTATTTGTCATCCTGCTTTTACCCTTACTGATCGTCCGTTTGTTCCCTGCCTCAACTGAATGTGTGTCATCACCAGCAGGTATGTCATGTTCATCAATCGACTCATGCTCAAACTGTCTTGAATTGGGTGCCCAAGCTCGATCCCCAGTTACTACGACCGGGCTAAACATCAGATTTAATTTATCCTCTAACTCGGGGGGTATTCCAGAGAACTGAAATTTCCTAGCACTTGAAAGCACCTGCGATGAAAAAAAACCATCATTTGAATAATCTAATGTACAGTAATTACAACAAGAGGTTTAAAATTTAAATCCGTACCTTGAGGCGTTCAGTCCACCAATCTTCTGAAGCAGCAATTGTCTTGCGGATTGGATCCCATCCTAGACCTGTCCCACGGCCCTTAAGTTCTCGCCATAATTTCCAATCTTTCTTAAGTTGATCCCACTTATTCTTCATTTGATTTCGATCGTAAGACTTTCCCGTACGAGCGAGGAATCCTGTGGTTAGGTTGGACCAACCATCCCTGCTAAAGTGCATTGTTGGGCGATTACCCAACTCAATTTCTTTCAAGCACAAATCACAAAAAATGAGAACATCGCCCGCCTCCCAATTTGCACTAACACCGTCTTCTTTATGTTTACCCATAACGCATAAACTGAATGAGAGAAACAAAGTCAAACATAAATACAAACTACACTCCTACACACACACATATTTCCACCAAAATCACACACACAGTACATACACTCACAAACACATTACACACAACATTCCCAAAAACTCAACACATACATGCATAGACACACTCACACACATTACATGCACTCACACACATATTACATTCACACACTATCAACAATCACACCTACATAAGTATTACATGCATACACACACTCACACAATCATATACACACACACCTTACACAAACATTCACGTCCAACACACACATACACAAAACACACACACACACACACACACACACACATATTTTCTCAAAAATCAACACATACAATCACACACATAAATACACACACACACTATCCATACACTCTCACGCACACACATTACACAAAAACAAACACACAAACATTACACTCACACACACACACATTACACGCACAAACCCGCACACACACATAGACACCCACACATGCATACACTCACACACATTACATGAACCTAAAAAAATTTTTACATTCACACACTATCAACAATCACACACACCTACACAAGTATAAAATTCACAATCATATACACACACACCTTACACAAACATTCACGTCTAACACACACATACACAAAAAAAAACACACACACACACACACACACACACATTTTCTCAAAAATCAACACATACACTCACACACATAAATACACACACACACACACACTATCCATACACTCTCACGCACACACATTACACAAAAAACAAACATACACACATTACACTCACACACACACACATTACACTCACACACCCGCACACACACATACACACATACACATGCATACACTCACACACATTAATGCACTCACACATTATATACACTATCAACATTCACACACACCTACACAAGTATAAAATACACAATAATATACACACACACCTAACAAACATTCACATCAAAAACAAATCAAGGATCAATGGATCAACACAAAAAAAACAACTATATACCTGCTGCAAGTTTGTAGGAGCAGTGGATCAACCAGAGAAGAGGATCGATGGAGAGGACTGCTGCAAAACAGGGATTATCCTGCAAATCAGTGAAGCCATATCGATGGAGAGGAGAGGAGGAAGAAGTGATCGACAAGAGAAGGGGAAGAAACATACCCGGCAAGAGAGGTCGCGGCGGATCGTTCTGCGGAAGAAGATCGGGGTGTAGCTGTCGTAGCCGACGTTGCGGAAGAAGATCGGGGCGTAGCCGATGTCGTGGGGTGGAGAGGATGCGGAGGATCGTTCTGCGGAAGAAGATCGGGGCGACGACGATGCGGCGGGGAAAACCCTCGATCGAGGCGATGCGGGGGAGGGGGGATGTGAAAGAACGCAGGAAATGGCGAGGGTTTCGGCCCGCGGATTTTTCAGTCGAGATGAAACGGGGCGCGGATCGAAAAAGAAGCGGAAAAACAAACGCCGAAAACCGGTTTTTAGCGTTTTTTTGAAACGGTAAGCCCCAAAACGGGTTACCAAATGAGGCCTAAGATAAATCAAGCGTCCGACGAGTTGATGATATTGGTCAGGATGAGCAAAAACCGGACCCGCGACAAGTGCTAGCTGATGATTTGGTTCCATAGGGAAATCATAAGGCTTCGCACCAAGCAAACCAGAGTCAGCAATGATATCTAATGCATACTTCCGTTGGGAAAGATATAAGCCTTGCGGGCCTCGAGCAATCTCAATTCCAAGAAAATATTTCAAGGCACCCAAATCTTTCATGTGGAAGCAGGCACTCAAATAAGTTTTAAAATTAGCGATGGCTGCAGAGACATTGCCGTCAATAATCAAGTCATTGACATACACAAGGACATGAAGAACCGTACCAGTGCGTTCAAAAGAGAATAATGAGTAATCAGCATAAGATTGGACAAAACCAAAAGAGGTCAAAGCAGAGGCAAGCTTCGCAAACCAATTACGAGGCGCCTGACGGAGACCATAAATAGATTTGCGCAAGCGACGCACCTTCCCGGAGGAAGAACTAGAGAACCCGGGAGGAAGACTCATGTATACTTCCTCATCAAGATCACCATGAAGAAAAGCATTGTGAACATCCATTTGATGAAGTTCCCAGCCACGAACAATTGCAACAGCAAGAAATACACGAACTGAAACCATTTTAGAAACTGGTGCAAATGTTCATCAAAATCAATGCCTTCAACTTGATGATTACCGAGAATAACCAAACGAGCCTTGTGCCGCTCAATGGTACCATCAGAGTTGTACTTGATTTTATAGACCCACTTACATCCAATAGCTTTCTTTCCCGGCGATAAAGTGACAACCTCCCATGCACCATTATTTTCGACTGCCGTAATTTCTTTGTGCATGGCCTCGCGCCAAGTTGGATTACAGACTGCTTTAGAGAAAGAAGTAGGTTCCTGTCCTGCAGTGATGGCGGCCAAAAAGCGGCCACATAATTAACTATAGGATATGGCGTACCTGAAGATGGCGACCTAGCAGATGATAGAGAGGAGGGGTATAAGGAGCGAGCAGTATGACATACATAATCGCGTAAACAGACTGATGATTAGCGTTCTCGTTGGCTACGCCGAATCCCATCAGCCTGAGAAGCAGAAGCAGAATGAAGTACCTCTGTAAGAAGGGGGCAATCTACAGGTAGTATCCAAAGACAACACAAGCATATCACTCTCTCTTTCATCAGAACCGGTAGGCAGTGTGGAAGGTATGCGATGCTCACTGGGCATGCCAGACTCATGAGGTTTTTCCATCACGGTTCTCTCTCGTACCTCAGGCCCAACAAAAGCAATATCAGAATTATTAGAATTAATGAGAGTAATGGGCTGACTGGGTGAGGAATCAAGCCCAACAAAATTAACATCAGAATTAGGAGAGGGAGACAATCCAATAGGCGTAGGTGATGTGGAGGAAGCAAGACATGCATATGGAAAATGGTGTTCATAAAAAACAACATCACATGAGTTTAGAAAGGCTCTGTTCTCAAGATCATATGCTCTCCAGGCCTTTTTTCCATGGGGGTATTCAACAAAAATGCATTTACGACTATGAGTGCCAAACTTGTTTGGATCACGAGGAATTTGAGATGCAAAGCGAAGACACCCAAATGTACGAAGATGATCATAAGTGGGTGTACAACCAAAGAGGAGTTCGTATAGGGTATTGCCTTTATGGATGGCGGAAGGTGTACGATTGATAAGATAACCGGCGGTAAGAATGCATTCCCCCCAAAATTCAAGAGGTAAATGGGCTTGAAAACGGAGTGCCCGAGCAATATTGAGAATATGACGATGTTTGCGCTCTACCCGCCCATTTTGTTGACGGGTACCAACACAAGAGGTTTCAAATAAAATATCATGGTCGGAAAAAAAGTTTTTAAAGTGGTGAACTCAGTCTCATTATAACTACGAACACGCTTCACCTTTTTATTAAATTGTCATTCAGTCATGACACAAAATGATTGTATAATTTTCCCAACCTCTGTTTTTGCTGTCATTTAATGCACCCAAACTCCTCGCGAACAATGATCCACGATAGTCAAAAAATAGGAAGCACCACATGAATATGGAATGTTGTAGGGTCCCCACACATCACAATGGATTAAGTCAAAAAGATCATAAGCTTTATTAGAACTGATTGGAAAGGGGGTACGAGTTTGTTTTGCTTGAAAACAAACATCACAAGGTACATTATTTTGTGGATCGATACTACGAACACCTGGAAGTTGTGATATGATCTGATGAGAAGGATGCTCAAGGCGCCGATGCCACACCTGGTAAGAATCGGCTTTAGTTGTATGACAAAGTCTGCTAGTTGAAGCCGCTAAGTGGAACCAATGGACCCCATCCCTCTCTCTACCTGCTCCAATCACCATCCTCGAAGTGCGGTCCTGTATCACACATAGTTTGTCGGTTAAGGTGACTATGCAATTTAATTCTTTGATCAATTGGGAAAAAGAGATCAGATTAAAGGTTAACCGTGGAACATATAAAACATGTCGAATTGTCATATTTTTACCGAAATTCATTGTCCCTTCTTGGACAACATTGGTATGCGTCCCATCGAGTAACATAATGGGAGATGGGAAAATGTCGCATAAGTTCACAAGAAATTTTTTATCACCTGTCATATGATAAGAGGTACCTTTATCTAATATCCATTGTGAAGACGACTTACCCGAGAGTTGTTCATTGGATTTAGAAGTAAAGGATTTGAACAAGTTCAAAACCTCATTCCATTGATCATCAGTTAGTGCAGGAGAGAGTGTTGTACGATCTTGGGATGAAAATGGTGCAGTAATAGCTGGTGCACCAATTGGATTGGTTGTTGTTTGAGCAGCGTTAGCAATGCCCGCGGCCCCTTTCCCGTGTCCAACAATGGAAGCAGAACGATTGCCTCTCCCTTTATCAGCGCCTTTCTCGTTCCCCCGCCCATGATTCCACCACTCTGGATATCCCATGAGCTTGAAGCAAGAACTTGTCTCATGTCCTGGACGCCCACAGTTTGTGCAAGTGGACTTATCGTGGCAACGTGATGAAGCACCGCGAAGCACAAAAGCCATACCTCCACCGCATGCATCACAACCTTTTGTCATTGTCTTGTGTCTTTCCTCTTGCACCACCAAAGCGTAGGTACGGTTTAGAGGGGGAAGAGGACTGGGAGCCAGAATATTAGAGCGTAGAGTACCATATAAATCATCATCGAGGCCCATTAAGAATTGATGGACTCGCTCGTTTTCACGCTTCTTGCTTAAATTCGTAGCCCACTTGCAAGTGTAGTGACCACAAGTACATCCACTCGCCTTGACGTAAGTGGAAAGTTCATCCCAACTCTTCTTGAGATGTCCATAATATGTTGCTATACTCTGACAACGTTGATCGTGGCTAATAAGATCTGACCTTAGTTGGTAAATCTGAGGTCCATTGCCAATGGAGAAACGTTGCTCCAACTCATCCCAAAGTTCTTTCACAGTTTCATAGTAGGTAATGGTGGAACGAAGAGAGGGCTCAATGGACTGGAGCACCCACACAACGAGCATGGAATTAACGCTCCACCAGTCCTCTATCTCCTTTGCATCATCATCTAGTTTTGTCACCATGCCATCCAGGAAGCAGAGCTTACACTTAGCCCGAAATGCATTGCGTATACTCTTCTCCCATTCTTGGTAGTTGTCGTCCTTGAGAACCACAAGACAAATGGTCATGCCGGGATTATACGAAGGAGGTAGATAATGTTGAAAATTATGTAGTGAAAGTGGGTGATGGAGCAGACCGTGCAGTCTGGGCTGTCTGAGTCCACAGCCTGGGCGTACTGATGTTGCGGCTTGGGTGGTCAGTTGCCAGGGTAGTCTTGGCGGCTTGGGCGTCTAGTGAAGTGGCCTGAGCGAACTGTCTATGGCGGTCTGGTGGTGGTGCTCAGCTCGGCCTGCGGTTCTGCAGATAGCCGGTTCTTGAAGTAACCGGGCGG
The DNA here is from genome assembly GCA_039583875.1 of Platanthera guangdongensis. Classification (NCBI taxonomy): domain Eukaryota; kingdom Viridiplantae; phylum Streptophyta; class Magnoliopsida; order Asparagales; family Orchidaceae; genus Platanthera; species Platanthera guangdongensis. The sequence goes on from CM077152.1 coordinate 190,343,946, forward strand.
ATTAGCAATGAGTTCGCGGGAAGGTGGCAGACGCAGTTGGAGTTCGCGGAGACCGTTTTAGCGGACTGTTTTTGGAGATCGCGAGATCAACATTGGTCCATGCCGAGTTCTCCGGTGATGCGGCGGGTCATAGCCACATTCATAGTGGTGGACTGTCCATGGAGTTGGCGGTCTGTCTTCGTGTCCGCCGAGCTCGCGCCAGTTATTTGGTGGGCTGCTGAACTTGGTCACACCGTGTAACAAGTTTAGGGTGTTCACAGTGTCCGCAGAGTCTGCTGTTGACCGGGCGGTCTACCTGTTGGTCATGGACTCGTGTGGCGGGCTGGGACGGTGTTCTCGAGCTGTGCAGACTGTCGCCATGTCCGCATATAACATACAGACTGATGCAGTATGGGCTGTGGCTGTGTCCGTGTGCTGTGTAGTGTGACGGATTGGTGTAGTGCTTGCGAGCAGTGCGGATTAGCGTGGTGTCCGCCTGGTGGCAGACTGACCTTGACTTGGTGCCTGGTGAGTTGGCGGGAATCCGGCCAAGTCCTTACGGACTTGGCGGACTGGGTTTTGTTAGCTGCAAGCTGGGGTGGTGACTCTATTCACTAGGATGGTGACCGCACTCCTCACCCCACCTATAAATAGACCCCCCCCCCGACACGTCTACAGTAACAGAGTGAACAGTAAGTTGAGCGTATATCAATTTTTGCGGACTCGGTTTTCTAAGTCGCGTGGTTTGAGATTTACCTGGTTGCTGTTTGCAGGTTGTGCGTCTAGTACTGTAAAGATGGGTGTCTGGTTCTGATCAAGGTCAGGAAGTAGTGAAGCTTGCAGTTTACAATCAGCGGTTGCAGCAGGTCGCATTTGGCAGCCAATCAGTTTCTCTCCAGCAATTGAAGTTCAATAACCAGGTCACCGGTCTCGGCGGGCTTGGCGTCTGCTCATTCAGTTCGGTGGCGGCTTTTAGAGTAGGCGTCAGCATAATAACGGGTTGTCCGCGGTTTGTGCGGACTTCGTAGAACAGAGTAGCAGCAGCGGCTTGGCGGCCTCGGCGGTCTCGGCAGACTCAGCGGTCTTGGAGGCAGTCCGCCCGGCTTGAAGCTTGATTTTGCTTGTTTTCTTCTCATTGTACTTGGCGAAATCATGTCTCGCCATGTATACCTTGCCTTGTAAAGTTGATAGTGGATTAATACAAGATCTGTGTTTGCTCTTCATTATCTCTGATACATACTCAGTTTATGGTTGGAGTGTTCTTGCGCCTAGTTCTCATTTTCCGCTTGATCAAGTGATCAGCTTTATAGTTTTGGAAGTGTTTGCTTGATACCAGAACTACCATTTGATTGACTTGTGAAATTTCAACATGGTATCAGAGGGAACAGTGGCTGGAGCAGTGAGCTGTGATCAACCTCAGATTGTGCTCGGTGCTTCTGGAAGCTTTGTGATCAGTGGTTGTTTGCAATGGAGCGAGCTTACAGAAAAGGTCTTGACATTGAGCTTCTTACAACGACTAAATTCAAGAAGTGGGAGTCCTGTTTGAAAAGTTATCTCTTGGGTGAGGAGTTATGGGAGGTCGTCGGTGGTGAAGATAAGCAAGAAGTAACCGCACCTACTGGTATTGCTGAGGAAGTGAGAGTTTGGAGAAGAACTAATGCAAAGGCAGAGTTTTCTCTCAAACGGGCTGTCTCACATGAGCTCTTTGATCACATCTTAGGATGTGAGTCTGCTGCGGAGATTTGGACAACCATTGATGGTTTGTTCAACAGGAAGAATGTGACAAGGCTATAATTCCTAGAGAATGAGTTGGCTAAGGAAACTCAAGGTGATCTTTCCATCTCTAAGTTCTTTCTGAAGATGAAGAACCTATGCGCTGAAATATTAGCATTAGATCCTGATGAGCCCATCTCTAAAGCAAAGTTGAAGAGGCACATAGTTCGCGGGTTGCAGAAGGAATATGTGGCCTTTGTGACTTCCGTGCAAGGGCGGGCAACTCAACCTTCTCTGTTGGAGCTGGAAAACTTGTTAGCGTCACATGAGAGCTTTGACAGGCAGATGGCCGGTGTGACTATCTCTGAAGGAGATAGTGAAGCTCTCATTACTGAGAAGAAGAAGAAGATATGTGAGAAGAAGAAGAAGCCTGCTACTGAAGAAGGGCCTTCAACGTCTTATCAGCAAGAGAGGAGCTATGCTCCTAAGAAGAACTGGAAGAAAGAGTTGAAGTGTTACAGATGTAATCAGGCAGGCCACTTCAAGCGCGACTGCAAGGTCAAGTTGCAACCTGGGCATGTTGCAGGCAAGGAGGGAGCTTGTTCTAGTTCTAAGGAAGCCGGGTGGGGAGGAGCTTTCTTGATAAGCACGTGTGTTCGTGCTCTTGCCACCGTTGACTACCAAGATGACTGGATAGTCGACTCGGGGTGTGGTCATCACCTCACTGGAGACGAGTCGAAGTTCTCATCTTTGCAACCATTCTCAGGTAATGAAGCAATTATTACCTGCTGTATGTTTGGATAGTGCTTAGGGTCCGCTTACTCTAAGGAGTGTGTATCACGTACCCAACATGAAAAAGAACCTCTTCTCGGTGACCAATGCAGTCGACACGGGCTTTCATGTTCTATTTGGCCCAACAGAAGTAAGGTTTCTCTGCAATGTATCAGCAGTAAAGACTGATGTTGCTCATGTAGGGAGAAGAGTAAGAAACTTGTTTGTTTTATCAACAAGATCCTATGTTGATCGAATGAGGGCCAATGATAGCGCGACTATCTGGCATGAGAGACTAGGACACGTGAGGATGGAAAAGCTCAAGGCTATGTCAATAAGGATCCTGGTGAGAGGCTTGCCGAAGTTGTCCTCCTACGGAGATGGACACGCTTGCGCGAGATGTCAGTACGATATGGCTCATCACCTTTCATTTGATAAGTCACAAATAAGGAGCAAGGCACCATTAAAATACATCCATGGTGATTTGATGGGGCCAACAGTAACTGATAGTCTTGGAGGCAGCAGATATATACTTGTGTTGATTGATGATTACTCAAGATACACTTGGGTGTATTCCATGAAGGAGAAGTCGACAGTTTTCCAATTATTTGTGGAGTTCAAGGAGCTAGTGGAGGGCCGGCTTAACTTGCAGATCAAGAAGTTCAGATCAGACAACGGTGGTGAGTTTGTCGCATCTGAGTTCTCTAGTTTCTGCAGGAAGCACAGGATCCAGAGGGAGCTTACTTGTGCTCATACTCCACAACAAAATGGAGTAGTGGAGAGGAAGATCCATCACTTGATGGAAACTTGCAAATTTTGGCTTCATGCAAAGAGCATTCCCAGGTCCTTCTGGATGGAAGGAATGGCATGTGCATCGTATGTCATCAATCGGATGTCTCTAAGTCCGATCAACATGAAGTCTTCGGTGGAAATGATGTTCAAGGAGAAGCCGAGTGTGGAACACCTTTGGGTGTTCAGATTAACCTGTTATGTTCATATCCCGGATGCTCAGAGGACCAAGTTTGATGCAAAGGCGAGAAAGCTTGTCTTTGTGGGCTATGATGAGCAGAAAAAGGGGTGAAAGTGTATGGATCCTATGACAAGGAAGTTCTTTGTTTCAAGAGACATTGTCTTTGATGAGCTGACGTCGTATGGAGGTGGCAATATTGAACTGCAGGAGAGCAGAGTTGATGAAGGGCAGGAGGAAGCTGCTGAAGATCTTTAGGTGGAGTTGTTTGTGTCACCAGGAGCTCTAGGTGTTTCAAACTCTGTGGCTGAAGCTTCAGGTTCGGGAAGCAGGGGAGCGATGCTCAAAGTGTGCCCAGGAACAGAGTTAGTGTTGAAGAAGCAACGGATGTGGTGAGCAAGGAGCAGCCTCTTCGGAGATCAAAGATGACCATTAAGCCACCAGCTCGGTATTGCGAAGGAAATATGGTGAGCTTCGTTACTTGTTTCTTCGCAGGCCCTTTGGATGAGCGAGAGCCTTCAAAGTTTGAAGAGTCAACTGGAGTAAATGAGTGGAATGATGCCATGAATGAGGAGATGGCCTCCCTCAAGAAGAATGAAATTTGGGACTTGGTGCCCAAGGTGGATGCCGTTACTCCTGTTACTTGCAAGTGGGTCTACAAGCTAATGAAGAAGACATATGGAAGCATCGAGTGGTACAAGGCTCGGCTTGTAGCTCGGGGGTTTTCACAACAGTATGTCGAGGATTATGAGGAGACGTTTAGTCCTGTGGCGAAGATGACTTCAGTACGAGTGGTGATAGCCTTGGCGGCTTGCCGGGGTTAAAAGATATGACAGTTGGACGAAAAGAATGCTTTTCTTTACGGGGAGATTGACAAGGACATCTTCATGGATCAGCCGCTCGGGTACATATTAGAAGAACATCCAGACTACGCCTGCAAGCTCCAGAAAGCGCTTTATGGGTTGAAGCGGGCTCCTCGAGCCTGGTATGGGAAGATTGCAGAATATCTTCAGTTCTTCTGTTATCTGGCTTCAAACTCATATTCGAGCCTCTTCGTCAAGAAGAAGGGGAAGCTTCTAGTCCTGGTGATGTTGTACATGGATGACATGATCATTGTTAAATTTTCTCAACGTGGTCAGCAAGATAGCCCAAACGCCAAATTAATATCTTCGGAACTATCCAGTTCTCACGTTGAACCAATGGAAAACCAAGGAACAAGGGTTAATCCCAACAAACAATGGAAGCACAAGCAGGTCTATTATTCATTCACTTTTTTACAACACGAGGCATACATAGCGAGATATGATTTCGCTAGTATAACAGCTGTAAACAGAAACACCAAAAAATCCAAGCCGGGCAGACAGCACCGGAGTCCGCCGAGACCGCCGAGGTCGCCGAGTCCGCTGAGATCACCCGAACTTAGCTGCAGTCCGCCGAATAGCCACAGAGTCCGCCGAAGCCGTGAGGCCGCGCGAACCCACCGTTATTCGTCTCCTGCTGAAACTCAACTGAGGAACACCCCCTACCCGCCTGAAGCCGGCGGACAGGTTATTGAAGCTGGCAAAGATGAAACAGAGCTGACAAGCCGCAGAGCGACCTCCTGCTGAATCCGCAGAGACCGCACACTTCCAAGTACTTGACCGAAGTTACAGCCAAACTTCTGGCTCCTTGAAGCAAACTGTGCGACCTGCACACAACAAACGTCAGCACTGAAACAATCCGCGCGGACAGACAACTCAGACCGCAGCTCCTTGCACAACTCAACTTACTGTTCACTCAAGTTACTGTAGACCTGCCAGGGGGGGTCCTATTTATAGGCGAGGTGAGGAGTGTGGTCACCGCCCTAGAGATAGAGACACCGCCCCAGCCCGCGCGATAGCAAAACACTGTCCGCCGAGTCCGCAAGGACTTAGCCAGATACCAAGGAAAACCGCCAGGAGTAAAGCAACCATTGGCGAACCCTCTCCAGTCCGCCTAAGCTATGCGGACAAGGCATCAACCCACAAAGCTCCAACCACTGCAGGACAGCAATCCCCCTTCAATGGCAGTCTGCACCAACCCGAGGCAGTCCGCAAGACTCACACCTCAATCCGCCACAAGTCCACGACCAAAGGCAGTTAGCAACAGTCCGCCCGGTCACAGCGGACTTGGCGGATACGGCGGACACCATGAACTTGGCACAAGGTGTGACCAAGTCCAAAACCATCCAAGGCCAATACGAGCAAGGCAGACGCAAACCCCCGTCCGCCAAATACCGTAGCACAGACCGCCAGCAGTCCGCAGGCTCCTCGCACTCCTGCCCCATCGCATCAGCTATCTCCCGGACTCCAACAACAGTCCGCCAAAGACCTCCACAGCAAAGCACCTGCTGTACCACCAGAGCTCGACAAGGCATCAGCCAAGCTCTAAGCCCAGTCCGCAACAGCCCACACTGCGGACACATCAGTCCGCAAGCTTCCCGCGGACACGAGCCAAACCGCCTATCAGCACAAGCTTGCACCCGCGGCCACTGAGCAATGCACCAGTCCGCAAGCCTCTCTATCCGCAGATACCAGACCGCACAGTCCGCAGACTCCATGCAAACAACCCGCTCAGAAGACAGCCGGCTTTTCACCAGACTTTCCACCAGGCCGCACAACACAGTCCGCCCAGTCCGCCTAGTCCGCCGATGCTGTCCGCCCAGGCAGCCCGGCCTGTCCCGTCAACCACTTCCACTTCATAAATTTCAACACTCCCCCTTGAAGTGAGAAGTGGTGACCAAGCCCAGCAAGCTGCGCAAGCGTTCAAAGGGCCCCTTCGACAGTGGCTTCGTGAAGATGTCAGCAAGATTATCTTCACTCCGAACATGCCTGACCAACAGAGATCCTTCCAACACCTTCTCCCTGATGAAATGGTGATCAATCTCTACATGCTTGGTCCTGGCGTGACACACTGGATTGTTAACCAGTTTGAGAGCACTCTCATTGTCACTCCGGAGTAAAGTAGGCCCTTGCACTTCTTCATAAACATCCTCTATAAGCCTCCTCAACCAAACGACTTCCCGAGCAGCCAAGGCCGAAGCCTTATACTCCGCCTCCGTGGTTGAAATCGACACCGAGTCCTGCTTCTTGCTACACCACGAGATGCTAGCTGAACCGCAAGTGAACACATAACCTGAAGTAGACCTCCGATCATCCGAATCACCGCCATAGTCAGCATCCGTGTACCCGAGCAACGCAAACTCTGAGTCCCTTCCATAGAGGAGTCCCATGTCAGAAGTCACCTTGACATACTTCAGAATTCCCTTTGCCGCCACTAGATGAGATTGTCTTGTTTCAGCCATATACCGACTTACTCGGCCAACAGCATAAGCAATGTCAGGCCTTGTAATCGTCAGGTAAATCAAGCTCCCAACAAGAGCCCTGAACACCAAGGGATCATGAAGAACCCTTACCTCATCTCGTCGAAGCTTCAGCCCAGGTTCCAGTGGAGTAGAGCACTTCTTCCCTTCGCCCATGCCGAACCGCTTCACAATGCGATCAGCATATCCTTTCTGGCTAATGAGAATCCCGCACTCCTTTCTCCCCACTTCCAGACCGAGAAAGTGATGCAACTCTCCCAAGTCTTTCATCTCGAAGCGTATAGCAAGCTCATCCCTGAGCCTTGTTACTTCCCCCTCTGAATTCCCTGTGATGATCATGTCATCCACATACAGCAGGACCAAGACTCGTAGCTCTCCCTTATTCTTGACGAACAAGCTTGAATCCGAGTTATAAGCAAGGTATCCACAGAATTGCAAGTACTCTGCAATCTTCCCATACCACGGTCTAGGAGCTTGCTTCAACCCATAGAGAGCCTTCCTGAGTTTGCAGACATAGTCCGGATGCTTTTTAGAGACAAAACCAAGCGGTTGATCCATGAAGATGTCCTTGTCAATCTCTCCGTAAAGAAAAGCATTCTTCACATCGAGTTGCCACAACCTCCATCCCTTGCTAGCAGCCAAGGCGATCACCACTCTTACTAAAGTCATCTTCGCAACTGGACTGAATGTCTCCTCATAGTCTTCTCCATACTACTGTGAAAATCCTCTAGCGACCAGGCGAGCCTTGAACCTATCAATGCTCCCATCAGCCTTCTTCTTCAACTTATACACCCACTTGCAAGTAACCGGAGTAATGTCATCAACCTTGGGCACAAGGTCCCAGGTTTCATTCTTCTTCAGAGCATCAATCTCTTCTTTTATGGCACCTTCCCACTCCTTCACTCCAGTGGCCTCGTTGAAGTTTGCAGGCTCTCGCTCATCCAGAGGACCTGCAAAGAAGCAGGAGACAAAGCTCACTGCATTCCCATCACAATACCGAGCCGGTGGCTTAACCACCCTCTTCGATCTCCGAAGAATCGGCTCATTGCTCACGGCTTCCGTTGCTTCTTCAGGCTCCACTCCTACTTGGGGCAAGTATTGAGCAGTGCTCCCCCCGCTTCCTGAGCCAGAAGGCTCAGCCTCGGAGTTCGAAGCAACAGGAGCTGCTGGTGAAACAACAAGCTCCTCTTCCAAGCCTTCAGCAGCCACCACCGGTGCTTCATCAACCTTGCTACTTCCGGTTAGCTCCATTGAGCCACCTCCATATGACGTCAGCTCGTCAAAGACAACGTCTCTGGATACCACGAACTTCTTCGTCATAGGGTCCATGCATTTCCATCCCTTCTTCCGCTCATCGTAGCCAACAAAGACAACTTTCTTTGCCTTCGCATCCAGCTTTGTCCGTGAAGCATCCGGGACATGCACGTAGCAAGTTGAACTGAACACCCTAAGGTGTCCCACACTCGACTTCTCCTTCAGCAACAGCTCAACTGGAGTCTTCATGTTGATAGGGCTGAGTGGCATCCGGTTGATAACATAAGTAGCACAAGACATTCCCTCCGCCCAAAAGGACCTTGGGATATCTTTCGCATGAAGCCAGCATTTGCAGGTCTCCGTCAGATGACGGATCTTCCGCTCTGCTACCCCATTTTATTGTGGAGTTTGGGCACAAGTAAGCTCCCGTTGGATCCCGTGCTTCCTGCAGAAGTTAGAAAACTCGGAGGAGACAAACTCACCCTCGTTATCATTTCTAAGCTTCTTAATCCGCAGGCCAAGCCGGCCTTCTACCAACTCCTTAAACTCCACAAACAAATGGAAGGCTTCCGACTTCTCCTTTAAGAAGTACACCCAAGTATACCTTGAGTAGTCATCAACCAAGACAAGCATATATCTGCTTCCACCAAGGCTGGCAGTAACTGTCGGTCCCATCAGGTCGCCATGAATACACTCCAATAGTTTCTTGCTCCTTGTTTGTGATTTATCAAACGGAAGGCGATGTGCCTTACCGTATTGACAGCCCGCACAAACATGCCCATCACCAAAGGAGGACAACTTCGGCAACCCCCTCACCAAACTTGTACTAGTCATTGCCTTCAGCATGTCCATGCCAACATGCCCCAGCCTCTCATGCCAGATATCAGTACTATCATTGACTCTCATTTTATCAACATAAGCACTGGTGGAAAGAACAAACAAGTTCTTCAGCCTCCTCCCAACATGAGCAACATCAGCCTTAACCGTTGATACGTTGCGAAGGAACCTCACATCTGTTGGCCCAAACAGAACGTAATACCCAGTGTCCACCGCATTGGTCACCGAGAAGAGGTTCTTTTTCATGTCCGACACGTGATACACACTCCTTAATGTGAGTGGCCCCTGATCACTACCCAAGGACACGACCCCCTCTTTCTCTACTGCATAAACAGTATTATCAGCAATGATAATAGCTTCATTACCTGAGTACGCCTGCATGGAGGTGAACTTCGACTTGTCTCCGGTGAGGTGATGACCACACCCGGAGTCCACGATCCACTCGTTGTTGAAGTCCTCAGTAGACAAGGCCCGGATACAAGTGCCCGTCATAAAAGCTCCGCCCCATTCTGCTTCTTCACTTCTCGAGCAAGCTTCCTCCTTTCCCGCAGCATGCCCAGGCTGCAGTTTGACCTTGCAGTCCCGCTTGAAGTGCCCTCGCTGATGACACCGGTAGCACTTCAGGTTCTTCTTCCAGTCCTTAGGAGCATTGCTCCTCTCCGGCGGATATGAAGTTGAAGTCTCCTTCTCACCAGCGGCCTGCACCTTCTTCGTCTTCTTCCCTTCCCATCCTTTCTTCTTGCCTGAGAAGAGAGCTTCGCTGCCTTCCTGATTCAGGTTCACTCCAGCCATCTGCCTTGCCAAGCTCTCCTGCGATGCAAGCAGATTCTCCATCTCCAGCAAAGACGGCTGAGTAGCCCACCCTTGAACATATGTGACAAAGGCCACATACTCCTTCCGCAAGCCGCGGATAATGTGCCTTTTCATCTTAGCCTTAGAGATCGGCTCATCAGGATCCAGTGCCGACAACTCAGCATACAAGCTCTTCATCTTTAAGAAGTACTTGGAGATAGAAAGGTCTCCCTGAGTTGCCCTAGCCAACTCATTCTCCAGGAACTGAAGCCGCGCCACATTCTTCCTATTGAACAACTCATCAATGGTTGTCCAAATATCAGCAGCCGACTCACACCCAACGATGTGATCAAACAGTTCCAGAGACACAGCTCTCTTCAGAATGAACTCCGCCTTAGCATTTGTTCTTCTCCAAAGCCTAACCTGCTCAGCAGTACCGAACGCAGCAGTCACTTCCTGTCTGTCGTCACCACCGACGACTTCCCACAGCTCCTCGCCAAGAAGATAACTCTTCATGCACGACTTCCACTTCTTGAAGTTAGTCGGCGTTAAGAGTTCAATGTCCAGACCTCTTGCAAAGCTCCCTTCCATTGCAACACCTGTTGGCACCCTTTCAGAAGCTCCGAGCAACAACACAGGTTGAGCACCACTCAATCACTGAGTAACAACGCTGGTTGACTTCCGCTCACGCAACTGAACCTCGCTCTGATACCATGTTAAATTTTCTCAACGTGGTCAGCAAGATAGCCCAAACGCCAAATTAATATCTTCGGAACTACCCAGTTCTCACATTGAACCAGCGGAAAACCAAGGAACAAGGGTTAATCCCAACAAACAATGAAAGCACAAGTAGGTCTATTATTCATTCACTTCTTTACAACACGAGGCATACATAGCGAGACATGATTTCGCTAGTATAACAGCTGTAAACAGAAAGCACCAAAAAATCCAAGCCGGGCGGACAACACTGGAGTCCGCCGAGACCGTCGAGGTCGCCGAGGTCGCCGAGTCCGCTGAGATCGCCCGAACTTAGCTGCAGTCCGCCGAATAGCCACGGAGTCCGCCGAAGCCGCGAGGCCGCGTGGGCACACTGTTATTCGTCTCCTGCTGAAGCTGAACTGAAGAACACCCCCTACCCGCCTGAAGCCGGCGGACGGGTTATTGAAGCTGGCAAAGATGAAACAGAGCTGACAAGCCGCAGAGCGACCTCCTGCTGAATCCGCAGAGACCGCACACTTCCAAGTACTTGACCGAAGTCACAGCCAAACTCCTGGCTCCTTGAAGCAAACCGCGCGACCTGCACACAGCAAACGTCAGCACAGAAACAATCCGCGCGGATAGACAACTCAGACCGCAGCTCCTTGCACAACCCAACTTACTCTTCACTCAAGTTACTGTAGACCTGCCAGGGGGGGTCCTATTTATAGGCGAGGTGAGGAGTGTGGTCACCGCCCTAGAGATAGAGACACCGCCCCAGCCCGCGCGATAGCAAAACACTGTCCGCCGAGTCCGCAAGAACTTAGCCGGATACTAAGGAAAACTGCCAGGAGCAAGGAAACCATTGGCGAACCCTCTCCAGTCCTCCTAAGCTATGCGGACAAGGCATCAACCCGCAAAGCTCCAACCACTACAGGACAGCAATCCCCCTTCAATGGCAGTCCGCACCAACCCGAGGCAGTCCGCAAGACTCACACCTCAATCCGCCACAAGTCCACGACCAAAGGCAGTTAGCAACAGTCCGCCCGGTCATAGCGGACTTGGCGGATACGACGGACACCATGAACTTGGCACAAGGTGTGAACAAGTCCAAAACCATCAAAGGATAATGCGAGCATGGCAGACGCAAACCCCCATCTGCCAAATACCGTAGCACAGACTGCCAGCAGTCCGCAGGCTCCTCGCACTCCTGCCCCATCGCAGTAGCTATCTCCCGGACTCCAACAACAGTCCACCAAAGACCTCCACATCAAAGCACCTGCTGTACCACCAGAGCTCGACAAGGCCTCAGCCAAGCTCTAAGCCCAGTCCGCAACAGCCCACACTGCGGACACATCAGTCCGCAAGCTTCCCGCGGACACGAGCCAAACCGCCTATCAGCACAAGCTTGCACCCGCGGCCACTGAGCAATGCACCAGTCCGCAAGCCTCTCTATCCGCAGATACCAGGCCGCACAGTCCGTGGACTGCATGCAAACAACCCACTCAGAAGACAGCCGGCTTTTCACCAGACTTTCCACCAGGCCGCACAACACAGTCCGCCCAGTCCGCCTAGTCCGCCGATGCTGTCCTCCCAGGCCGCCCGGCCTGTCCCGTCAACCACTTCCACTTCACAAATTTCAACAATCATCATAAGGAACTTCAAGGAGGAAGTAGCTAGGCTCAGGGCAGAGCTAGCTATCAGGTTCGAGATGAAGGATCTGGGTGAACTCCACCATTTCCTTGGACTTGAGGTGGAGAGGAAGGAGAGCAGCATACTCGTGTCCCAGAAGGGTTATGAGGAACAAATCGTTCAACGATTTGGCATGCATGAGGGGAAAAGTAGCTCTACTCCATTTGATTCTGGCATCAAACTTCGGCGGGATGAGGGGAGGATTCTTTCGGATCCTTTGGTGTTTCAGGCTCTTATTGAGAGTCTTATCTACCTGACGATTACAATGCCAAACATTGCTTATGCGGTTGGCCGAGTAAGTCGGTATATGGCAGAACCCAGGAAGCCTCATTTGATGATGGCTAGGAATATCTTGAAGTACATGAAGGCCACTTCTGACATGGATCTATTGTATAGGAGAGGCACAAAGTTTGTTCTTCAAGGGTACTCAGATACTGATTACGAGGGAGATTCAGACGACCAGAAGTCAACATCTAGTTACGTCTTCACTTGAGGATCAGGGAGTATTTCTTGGTGAAGCAAGAAGAAAGACTCAGTGTCTGTCTCTACTACGGAAGCAGAATACAAGGCCTCGGCCTTGGCAGCTCGGGAAGCCATCTGGCTCAGGAGACTAGTAGAGGACGTCTATGAAGAAGTGTGCGGTCCTATTCTGCTGAACGGTGACAATGAGAATGCCTTGAAACTGGTGAATAATCTAGTTTGTCACGCTCAGACCAAGCACATCGAGATTAAACACCACTTCATACGGGATAAGGTGTCAGAGGGATCTCTGATGGTGCAACATGTGCGAAGTGAGGATAATGCCGCGAACATTTTCACTAAGCCGTTGCCGAAGGTACTGTTTACACGTTTACAAGGATTGCTGGGCTTGATTTCCACTTCTCACTTCAAGGGGGAGTGTTGAAAATTATGAAGTGAAAGTGGGTGATGGAGCAGACTGTGCGGTCTGGGCGGTTTGAGTCTGCGGCCTGGGCGGACTGATGTTGCGGCCTGGGTGGTCAGTGACCAGGGTAGTCTTGGCGGCTTGGGCGTCCAGTGAAGCGGCCTGAGCAAACTGTGTATGACGGTCTGGTGGTGGTGCTCAGCTCGGCCCGCGGTTCTGCAGTTAGCCGGTTCTTGAAGTAACCAGGTGGATTAGCAATGAGTTCGCGGGAAGATGGCGGACTCAGTTGGAGTCCGCAGAGTCCATTTTAGCGGACTGTTTTTAGAGATCGCGAGATCGGCATTGGTCCTTACCGAGTTCTCCGGTGATGCGGCGGGTGATAGCCACATTCATGGTGGCGGACTGTCCATGGAGTTGGCGGTCTGCCTTTGTGTCCGCCGATCTCGCACTAGTTGTTTGTTGGGTTGCGGGACTTGGTCACACCGTGTGACAAGTCCAGGGTGTTTGCAGTGTCCGCAGTTGACCAGACGGTCTGCCTGTTGGTCGTGGGCTCGTGTGGCAGACTGGGACAATGTTCTCAAACTGTGCGGACTATCGTCATGTCTGCGTATATCGTACAGACTGATGCAGTATGGGCTGTGGCTGTGTCTGTGTGCTGTGCAGTGTGACAGACTGGTGTTGTGCTTACGAGCAGTTCAGACTAGCGCGGTGTCCGCCTGGTGGCGGACTGACCTTGATTTGGCGCCTAGTGAGTTGGCTGGAATCCGGCCAAGTCCTTGCGGACTTGGCGGACTGGGTTTTGCTAGCTGCGTGCTGGGATGGTGACTATATTCACTAGGGTGGTGGCCACACTCCTCACCCTGCCTATAAATAGACCCGCCCGACACGTCTACAGTAACGGAGTGAACAGTAAGTTGAACGTAGATCAATTGTTGCAAACTCGATTTTCCAGGTCGCGCGGTTTGAGATTTAACTGGTTGCGTTTGCAGGTTGTGCGGCTAGCACTGTGAAGCCGGGCATCTGGTTCTAATCAAGGTCAGGAAGCATTGAAGCTTGAGAACTCGATTTTCCAGGTCACACGTTTTGAGATTTAACTGGTTGTGTTTGCAGGTTGTGCGGCTAGCACTGTAAAGCCGGGTGTCTGGTTCTAATCAAGGTCAGAAAGCAGTGTTTGTTTGATCAAGTGATTATGAAGTGAAAGTGGGTGATGGAGCAGACCGTGCAATCTGGGCGGTCTGAGTCCGCGGCCTTGGCGGACTAATGTTGTGGCCTGGGTGGTCAGTGGCCAGGGTATTCTTGGCGGCTTAGGCGTCTAGTGAAGCGACCTGAGCGAACTATCTATGGCGGTCTGGTGGTAGTGCTCAGCTTGGCATGCGGTTCTGCAGATAGCCAGTTCTTGAAGTAACCAGGTGGATTAGCAATGAGTTCGCGGGAAGGTGGCAGACTCAGTTGGAGTCCGCAGAGTCCGTTTTAGCGGACTGTTTTTGGAGATCGCGAGATCGGCATTGGTCCTTACCGAGTTCTCCGGTGATGCGGCGGGTGATAGCCACATTCATGGTGGCAGACTGTCCATGGAGTTGGCGGTCTGCTTTTGTGTCCGCCGAGCTCGCACTAGTTGTTTGTTGGGTTGCTGGACTTGGTCACACCGTGTGACAAGTCCAGGGTGTTTGCAGTGTCCGCAGTTGACCAGGCGGTCTGCCTGTTGGTCGTGGGCTCGTGTGGCGGACTGAGACAATGTTCTCAAACTGTGCGGACTATCGTCATGTCTGCGTATATCGTACAGACTGATGCAGTATGGGCTGTGGCTGTGTCTGTGTGCTGTACAGTGTGACAGACTGGTGTAGTGCTTACGAGCAGTTCAGAATGGCGCGGTGTCCGCCTGGTGGCGGACTGACCTTGACTTGGCGCCTAGTGAGTTGGCTGGAATCCGGCCAAGTCCTTGCGGACTTGGTGGACTGGGTTTTGCTAGCTGCGTGCTGGGGTGGTGACTATATTCACTAGGGTGGTGGCCACACTCCTCACCATGCCTATAAATAGACCCGCCCGACACGTCTACAGTAACAGAGTGAACAGTAAGTTGAACGCAGATCAATTGTTGCAGACTCGATTTTCCAGGTCGCGCGGTTTGAGATTTAACTGGTTGTGTTCGCAGGTTGTGCAGCTAGTACTGTGAAGCCAGACGTCTGGTTCTAATCAAGGTTAGGAAGCAGTGAAGCTTGCGATTTACAATCAACGGTTGCAGTAGGTCGCATTTGGCGGCCAACCAGTTTCTCTCCAGCAATTGAAGTTTAATAACCAGGTCGCCGGTCTCGGCGAGCTTGACGGTCTGTTCATTCAGTTCGGCGACGGCTTGTAGATTAGGCGTCAGCAGAATAACGGGTTGTCCGCGATTTGTGCGGACTCCGTAGAATCAGAGTAGCTGCAGCAGTTTGGCGGTCTCGGTAGTCTCGGCGGACTCAGCAGTCTTGGAGGCAGTCCGCCCGGCTTGAAGCTTACTTTTGCTTGTTTTCTTCTCATTGTACTTGGCAAAATCATGTCTCGCAATGTATACCTTGCCTTGTAAAGTTGATAGTGGATTAATACAAGATCTTTGTTTGCTCTTCATTGTCTCTGATACATAGCTCGGTTTATGGTTGGAGTGTTCCTGCACTTAGTTCTCGTTTTCCGCTTGATCAAGTGATCAGCTTGATAGTTTTGGAAGTGTTTGCTTGATAACAGAACTAGCAGTTGATTAACTTATGAAATTTCAACAGATATTATGGAGAGGTAAGATCGACAGCTATCGTCTTGCCCTTTTCGATAGCTGCATCATCATCTTTCGCCATGGTTCAACACCGACGAAAATAACACAGACAAAGTTGTCACGAACCTGACTCTGATACCATAAAACAATAAAATGTGGATGATATTATTCCTTGTCCTTTCTTATTCACGTATGTGGTTTTATATAGAGCCAAGAATACAATCAAATTCTTAAATTTGAAAGGAACACATAAGGTAAGTTATAGCCATTTCCAACATTTCCAACATTTCCAACATTTCCAAAACCGCAGCTATAATTAGGTGCAGCTATGAACATTTAATATTACAGCTATATTATATGCCTTTAATGATCGCAATGCTTGAAAAAAAAGAAATTTATGCACGGAATTTTTTCCCCTAAATTTCGCTGCTACTTCTTCTTGGACTAATAAAAGGTGATTGTTAACCGCAATCCGTTATTGTCTAGTTGCATCCTAAAATCTTTCAATTTTTCGCGCCTTTTCGAAATACGTCTTGTGCATGTAATATCAGAAAAAGTGTTCAACATGAAAGTTGTAGATATCGACGAGATCTACAATTTTAGTGTTGATCACTTTTCCTAAAAATGCATGTACAAGACATACTTTGAAAATATGCTCAGGTTTTACGCATTTTCAAAATACGTCTTGTACATGCAATTTCAGAAAAATTGTTCAATATCTACAACTTTTATGTTGAACACTTTTGCTGATATTACATGTACAAGATGTATTTCAAAAAAAACGCGAAAAATTGGGCCGTGGAAGCTCCGTGGAAGCCAAAGATTCTGGCTCAGTCCCTCTTTCTCTCCTCGTGCTTTTCTCAGCTCACATCGTGGATGCATTGTGAAGAGCGGGGGACTGGAGACGAGTGAAGTCACTTTCCTAGCACACGCCAAGCGTCCCGCTGTCACCGTTCTCTTCTATCTAGGGTTTTGTTTGTGAGATTATAGGTAAGAACGGCGGGACGGGCGATTCTCTTCTTCCTCATCTCCTTCCCATTTTCCCTTTTAACTAGCAGCATTGGCGTTAAGCGGAGAGAGGCTGGATAGATGAGTCTGACCATCATGGAGAAGCAGCCGCAGCGGCGGCCGGGCGGCTGCGCCGGGATATTTTTCCAGCTCATAGATTGGAATAGAAGGCTTGCGAGGAAGAAGCTCTTCTCGAAGAAGAAGCTACTCCCCCCTGGTATATTATCCCGCCATAACCACCAGATATTTGCTCCCTTTTACTCTTCGTTGATGCCATTTCCTTTATTATTCCAGTCCGTCCCGTGAAAAGGCCGGACAAGAAGTTCGCCTGGGATGACAAGCTTCCCCGGGCGAAGCTTATACTCGTAGGTGTCTTCTCTTCTTTCATTTTCCATCAAACATTTTGGCAAATGCAATTACATTTTTTGAATTTTATGCATACTCTCTCATATGTAGATCGCTAATGAGAACCGAAGAGGTTTTCCGAATGGGAAAAAGGCTGTTGTTGCTGATGAAAATCTGAGAAATAGAAGAAGAACCCCGGGATTAGTGGCCCGGCTGATGGGCTTGGAATCCATGCCTGATGCTGACCATGAGAAGCCAAGAAAGACATTAGATTCTGAGATTTACTACGACATTGATGATGAGAGCGGAGACTGGGCTCGTCGGCTTGATCGAAATTTGTGCCATGAGAAGCCCGATTCGAGGCCGCAGAAGTTGCAGAAGACGGCCGGAGGATTCTTTGAGCGGAAGCCCGTCCGGCCTACAAGATTTTGCCCTGATGTTATTGACAAGAGTGCTGATCTTCACTCCAGGAAGCAGCATAAGCTAGTTTCCACAGTGAAGGGCCCGGGGTTGGTTTCAAGGGGAAATCAATCTAGGTTAATGGTGGCTGCAACCAAGATTTTGGAACATGGTCTGCAGTCTAGAAGTACGAGTAGACGCTCAATTACATGCGATGTAGTTTCGCTATCAGAAACCATAGATTCTGAAGCTGGTATTGACCAAAATGATTCTATTATTGGGTCTTGCCGGAGCTATGGTGGTGTAGTTGATTTCCCCCAATTCAAGTGTCGTGTAAAGGGGGCTTTGGGAGCTCACAATGTTAATGCTTCTTCTCAGAATTCTGTACAAGTTGAGTTTGATACTCGTGGAAAGGATCGAGATTCAGTGGAGAGGAAATATCTTTCAATAAGTGATCAGATTAAGTGCAAACATCAATATCTACAAGAGAATAATCCAAAGGCTGCATCTAAAAGTAGTAGGACTACTTCGAGGTCTGAATTGCCGATGAGTAGAGAGAATATGCTTCATGGAGCAAAGTTGTGTAGCAGAAGACATATTGATAGTGATGCTAATGAGTTCATAGCGTCCAAGGTCTATGTAGGTGCCAAAAAGAAGCTAAATTCTTCTCCTTCCCTGAAATCTGCCTCGAAGATATCTACCAGAAATGGAGTTAGCACTGAGGAATTGTTTTTGGAGAAAAGCGTGGTCCATAAAAGAAGATCAAACCGTGGTATCTTGACTGGTAATGTAACTGCATCAAATCCCAATTTCGTCAAGCAAAGAAACATTCAGAGTGTCGTAGTTAATAAAAAAGAACCGCAATTGCTTTGTGGTCATCCTATTAATAGGGCCAGTTTGAATAATAAACCACAGAAGACTGTTCCTGTTGATACTTTTACCAGTAAAGATGCTGGTATTGTCTCTTTCACCTTTAGCTCACCAATTAAGCATGTTTCCCCGTCTTCCGTGAAGGAAACAAGTTCTGAGAAGAGCGTTGAACAAATGAAGCGAATGGAGCATCCTATTCTTCCAAAGAGGTTGGCGTTGAATGCGAATATGGATATATCACCTTCTCCAAGAGAAACAAGTATTTTGAGAAGGGATGAACTGAGAAATCTTCTGGAAGAAAAGATCCGGGAACTTAATTCATTAGGCCATGATGATGTTGGAATTGGGGATACTCCTGGTAGATCTACTGCTTCCATTCTTAAAGAATTGATTTCAGCCATCACTGCAGAAGAATCTGCAGTGCAAAGCACCCATTTTGAAAAAGATAACATCGAGGAAGATTATGCAATGCTTTATATGAAAAATACTCAAAGAAATGATGGTTTGGATGTCTGTCAAAAGATTCAGGTTAGTTCAGAATTTCCCTTCTAATTTTAGTCGTACTGCCTAAAGCTTCCTCCCATGTTCTTTGTGCTGTTAACATGTTTCTTAAGACATATTATCAAAATTTATGTAAACATATTGTGTTACAATTATCTTCAAATTATTGTATTCATTTACCTATTAAGACTGAGGAGAACATTTTTTTATTATGTTTTATGTGATTATTATTGTAATTGCACTTAAAGGAATTGTTTTGTGATTGTATGATTTCACAACACTTTTTTCTAGCGATTTGTTATAAAATCAAATGATTTTACTTTTAATTTCATCCTCATTAAACTAATCTATTTGCGGTCACTTAATGAGAATTAAGGTTGTCTTTTTCATTATCATCAATGCATCATCACTACAAATGGATTTATTCCAACTATTTCGAATCGTTAATAGAAGTCGAGATACAAGCTTGTGAGGTATGCTCGTGCCAATCACTTGAGAGTGGTTTCCCATAAGGGTCCCTCTACAATGAGAGTTACAAAAACACTTTACAGGCGATACATATACGAACTCCCGGTCACACGCCGCATCTCTCTGCTTATGTATCCCTAAGGGGCATTATCATAATTTATGTCTCACTGCCTTATGTAAAGGAGTGGTAGTGTTACACCCTAAAGGTTATGGAATTTAATAAAATTGAAGTTTGGGGTGCGGTTATCATGGGGTGTGCGGATAGCGAGTTTGATTATTTTAAGGAATTGATGATCTCGTTTCTCCTGTCACTATGTGAGGATGGAAAGCGATCTCACGCCTTTCTTCGCGAGTGTTTTGGGTTGTTTGCCTTTGGAGCTTTGGTCGTACGATTTTGGGCGTTCACGACACATGCGTTGATCGTATGTCTTATGCGATGATTACTGCATTTTTTATGTGTGTAGGTTACATGTGTACATGCTTAGGTCGTGTGGCTTTGAGTGCCTCCATGTGTGTGGTGGTCTCCATGCTAAGCGACATTTCGTACTTTGATTTGCATATTTTATTTACATGCGTACTTGCAGGAGAGCGATGTGCTCGCCCTAGAGTCTACTTGGATAATTGGGGGAGGGGTCGTCAGATTGTGTTGTCAACCCCAATTTGGCCTTCATTTTCCACTCGCATGTTTTTGGTTTCAGGTGGAGTAGCTCGTAGTGGAGTTTTGCGGGCTGGAGCCCTAGTTGTGCCAAGATGGTAAAGTATTCCGTTTTCTTTCATTTTGGGTACTTACTTTTGTATTTCATTTGAAAGCCGTGTAAGGCCTTAAGACCATATTCCATTTCTGTACTTCTTTTGAGATAGTGTAAACATTCAATATTTTGAGTTAGTTTTTTAGTTTCCGCTGTTGTATAAACTTCATAGGTTAGTGTGTTTTATTTACTTGCATCAATTAATAACATTCTTGTTTGTAAATTGTAAGTATTATATGATGTGGGTCCTGGTCAGACTCATTCTATATTATATTTACAGGCCAAAGTTGTTATAATTGGTATCGAACTTTAGGCTTATGATCCGTAGTATTTAGGTTCGTTGTCGAATCCTTTTAAGGGGTTGTGAGCACGTCTTGTGCAAACACCAAAACAACCAAATTTTAATGAATTTCCATTTAGGAATGACGAAAATTGTCATGTTTTACCTTTATTTTGGAACTTCCTAAATTTGTTGATTGGATGTTCATACATCAGATGATCATCCTTGTCTTTTATAGTTGTATTCGTTGTGTGACTATCTGCGGGGATAATGACCACGAGAAGCCTTGTAGGATTTTGGTCCATCGTGAAACTTTGTTGATTTGCCCTATAAAGAATATTATTGTGATGAAATTTGCGGGTATAGAATAATGATGGTGACAGTGAATAGTTGATTTCGTGTGTTTTGATTTACGAGAAATATATTGTAATTAACATGGTTGAGTGCAACACCCCGATGTGATATAAATTCATGATAGGATAGTACCACGCTACGTCGTTAGTGGCGATAAACCACGATTTGTGAAGAATGACTTTAGTATTGATAAACCCCACATGAATTAGAGTGCAAGATTATTGATTTAACCGATGTTTTGTGTATGTAACAAAAGGGGAAATTATTACCTTGATGTATGATAGGATTGATGAATCCCTCCTAATTGAATTTGTTTAACTCGTATTATGTGAGCGCACTTGGTGAGGCTACCCGTGCGTTGTCGCGTTTGAACTCGTTTGTAGTGTTGTGTTACCTACAACAACAACACTCAAGCCTTTATCCCACTATAGTGTGGTCAGTTATTTGGACCCTTTGTCGCTATTGTACCCTATCTTTAGTCATAATCTTACTAATGCCTAAGTACATCACGTCTCTCCTTATAGTTTCATTCCAAGTTTGTATTGGTCTACCCCTCCCTTGTGTAACATGCATAGTGACTAAACTCTCACAACGCCTAACATGTGCCTCTAATGGTCTCCTTTGTACATGTCCAAACCATCTTATTGTTGTGTTACCTATGGATGTAAGGTTTTGCGCCGTCATGTAGGACCTTATCTGAATAAGTTAGATCTCCATCTGGAATGCGTGGCATATGCGATATCACGTATAACATGTTTACTTAAATATTTGAATATGTGCTTATGATTGTGAATGTTGGAACGAACGTAGGCCGCACTACACCCGCATCATGCAGTTTAGTAGGAAAAGAACCTTCAGGCATGACCGTTGTTTGGCACGGTGGTTGTGTACGAGCACAAGACGAGCCGCACCCGCACCGTGTGGTTTGACATCTTACTGACACGTGAAAGACCGTTTGATGGCAATTTGTGAGAATGGGCCGAGGGGTAGCCGAACTCACATCATGTTGGTGTCACGATGACCTATGCAGCGGGCACAGACTAAATAGAACCCGCACCATGGATGGACAACATGGGGTGAAGCCCCTTTTGTGTGTTGAACCATTGGGATAGACAATGACTTTGGCTTAAGAGTTCGATCCGGTAAGAGTCTCAATGAACTTGGGGGTTGTTTACTCCTAGTTTTAGTTAGAGTGCTTTGTGTGCACCATGCTTGTGTTTTGGGCCATAGTTGGACCTTGATTTTGTAGCTTCTGTCTTGGAAATGGAAACAAGACGATGTAAAGCCGCACGCGCATCATGCAGTCGACAGACTTTATACCTCTTTGGTAAGTTGTTGTTGTTACGGTGACAGTCACATGCATAGGAGGAACCAAACCCACACCATGCAGCTTGGCATGAGGTAGCTCCTCTTGTGTGTCGATTACATGAGAGAGGCCGAGAGTTTGGCGTGAGAGCCTAGACTAGCAAATGCTCATACATGTATTCAGAGTTTATAGATTCTATGACTTGGGCCATAGTTGGACCTTGATTTTGTAGCTTCTGTCTTGGAAATAGAAACAAGACGAGGTAAAGCCGCACTCGCATCGTGCAATCGACCGACTTTAGACCACTTTGGTAAGTTGTTGTTGTTACGGTGACAAAGTCACAGGCATAGGAGGAACCAAACCCACACCATGCAGCTTGGCATGAGGTAGCTCCTCTTCTGTGTCGATTCCATGAGAGAGGCCGAGAGTTTGGCGTGAGAGCCTAGATTGGCAAATGCTCATACATGTATTCAGAGTTTATAGATTCTATGACTTGGGCCATAGTTGGACCTTGATTTTGTAGCTTCTGTCTTGGAAATGAAAACAAGACGAGGTAAAGCCGCACCCGCATCGTGCAGTTGATAGACTTTAGATCTCTTTGGTAAGTTGTTGTTGTTACTATGACTTGGGGACAAGCTTGCCCGTTGCTGGTTTTAGTGGTTCCGTTGCACTGTTGTTCTGTTATGGTCAGCGGTTATACAAGGGCGTTGAAACCCTAGAGCTTGAAAAAGGAGACGAAGTTGGGAAGAGGAAGAGGAAGCCCTAGAGGAGGAGAGGGTTTAGAGAGAGAGGGAGAAGAAGTTAGAGAGATAAAGAGAGCTTTGATTAATTTCTTGCATCCTTACAATGACCACCCCCATGATTTCCCTTAAACAGAACTCATAATGACATACTTGTAAATACCACAATAGACGCACGAATATTAAAATTCTACGACGCTAAGAGTACGACTCGACTCGATAATAACGACTCGACACGTGACGACTCAACATATAATAATAATAACATACGATAACTGACGGTGGATCCGTAACACTCCATACGTCCTTGACATCGAGCTTGTCCCCAAGCTCGAACTTCATGTGGATGGTCGGCTCCTCGGGCAGCTTGATCTCCCGCCAAAACAATGTCTGATCGAGTGTAGCGGCAACGGCGGTGTCGGCGAGTAGCGGTGGCGGCCAAAAGACGCGCGGTGAAAGTAATTGTTTTCGCACGGTCGGTGGAGCGATGGTGAGCAGCAGCAGCAGCAGGGAGCGCGAAGAGAGGACGACCGACAGCAGAAACGAGTCCGTCGGGGTCACCGAAGCACGGGCTGGCAGAAGAGGCGGCGGAGGTGGCGATAATGACGGCGGCGACCTCGGCGACGATGGCAATGGCGGCGGAGGTGGCGACTGTGGCGGCGGCGACGGCGACGACGACGGCGGCGGCGGCGCACCATGAACGACGAAGGACGGTGGTGGCACAATCATGGGAGAGGGAGGCGACGACTCCAGCTCTGGTGGTGGTGGTGACAGAAAAACTACCAACGATTCACGAGACATGCGGAGGGCGTTGAGCGTGAGGTCGAGCTGAGCATCGGCGTGGCCGAGTCGAGCCTCCCGATAAGCAATACAAAAGTTTAGCTTGGCGAGGGTGGCGAGAAGCTCAATGCGGTCGGCAGCGCTAAGCGACATGATAAAAAAGTGGGATAATTAATTAACTAATTAAATAATTAGTTAATAATTATGAGAAAGATATGTTCCTTAATTAATTAGGGGGATTAATCAAGTAGGAGAGAGGGCGTTGGGATGAGAAGATGACAGTAAAATTAAATAAAAATGTGCAGTAGAGGTAACTTGCTGGAGGGGGTATTGTGATATAATAATAAAGAAAGTGTAACAAAAGATAAGAGATGGCGGGCTCAAGGAGGAAAAATAATAAAGTTGTGGGAAAAGACATGTGATGGGGAGGGATGGGGGATATGAGGAGAGCGAGAGCTCGTTGCGAGACGTCTGCCGCTGCGGAACGTCAATGTTGTCGAGGGATCTGCCTCCGAGGAACGATGAAGGCCGCAGGTTGCGGGGTGAGCGACGCTGGATAGCCGAGCAGATAAGAAGGAGGGGCTGGAAGGTCGATGCTGAGGAGATGAGCCCGGGAAGAAGAAGTGCAGAAATAGCGGAGGTAAAGCAGTGTTGGGTGCGGCGGGGAGGCGGCTAGCGGGAACGACAATCCTGCTCGAGGTGATAACGCGGGGGAGAAGCAACAACGACGTCACTGCGAGGGCTTGTCAGAAGGGAGGATGGCTTACAAAAACTCAGTGGCCGAGGGGAGGAAAGATCCTCTGATACCAAGTTGTTATGGTCAGCGGTGATACAAGGGCGTTGAAACCCTAGAGCTTGAGAAAGGAGACGAAGTTGGGAAAAGAAAAAGAGGAAGCCCTAGAGGAGGAGAGGGTTTAGAGAGAGAGGGAGAAGAAGTTAGAGAGAAAGAGAGCTTTGATTAATTTCTTGCATCCTTACAATGACCCCCATGAGTTCCCTTAAATAGAACTCATAATGACATACTTGTAAATACCACAATAGACGCACAAATATTAAAATCCTATGACGCTAAGAGTACGACTCGACTCGATAATAACGACTCGACTCGATAATAACGACTCGACTCGATAATAACGACTCGATAATAACGACTCGATAATAACGACTCAACGTATAATAATAATAACATACGATAACTGACGGTGGATCCGTAACATGTTCCCTCGTTCTGCTCTTCCTATCCAATCCCTTGCAGCCAACCACACGTTCTGTTCCAGTGCCTTCGTGGTCCTGCACTCTTGTCCCGGGTTCACATCAACTTCTGTCGACATGCCTGCACCCTCAATCCGGCATCGTTTTCAATCTAGTGATTTCACCTGATTCTTCCGTAATTGTGCGAACTCAAAGTGGAAGTCCTTGTAATTATCTCTTAATTCTAATTATTACAAAAATTTATATTATCATATGAATATTCAAGGCAACTCACACATGCACTCTCTTGGCTCATGCTAGGGGGTCCTCTGGCAAATGCCTAACATTTTCCTCCCTTAAAAAATTGATTGTCCCAAGGTGGAGTCCCCAATTTTTGCCTGGATCTATGGCAATTATAATTTGGATGATAGGTCGCGACCAATGGTGCGACATATTTCCGGTGGTAGGTGGTGAGTTGTTGATCAAAAGAGGTGGATTGGGTGTCAATGTGGGTGTTGAAATTGGGATGGGCAGTGCAACGTGTATATAATTAGTGCAACTGATCATAAGGTATCTAGGAAGTCAGGAAATACAACAAGTTGAATGTTGTGGATGAAATAATTTGTGGGGTCCATTTATGTATAAAAGTTGAAATGTCTGGTGTGAGCTACGACCAATTAGGAATAGTAGAGTGTGGATGGGACCAAGTGGCAGAAGGTTTAGGTGGCTTGAGGGTGTGGAGCACAATGAGACAATACAACAGAGAAGGGGCGCAAATGAGATTGTTATCTCTGGTGAGAATGACAGAACGTGTGGGGAGTGTGTCAGGTGGGGGGATCATGATACTGTGCTCGAGGACAGTAAAAGGAGATGGTGGCCCTGAGAAAGGGGAAGCATGATGGGACAAGGCAACAGAGAAGGGGCGCAAATGGGATTGTTATCCTAGTGAGAATGACAGAACGGGTGGGGAGTATGTCAGGTGGAGGGATCGTGTTACTGGGCTCGAGGATAGGAAAATGACAGGGAGGCCCTGGGAATGGGGAAATTGGTTTGTGTGGAAGAAGACAATGAAACACAATTGGATGTGTCGCCAAACATGACATCTACTAGCGCTGCGGTGGAAGACGTTGTGGGTGTTGTTCGCCGGTCGGCGACGAGCTTGGAACTGGGGCTTGGGATGCTGTCTGGCACTAAGTGGTCCGGGATAGTCTTGTGTTGGGAGATGGAGATCAGACGAATGACTGTTGTCTCGTCTAGTACAACGACGACATGGTTTGAAGAATGGCATCTAGGAGGCGGGAGAAGGGTCTTGAATAGTCTTGGGTGCTAATGGCGTAGGGCGCGAGGGAAGCTTCTGATTGTTGTGGTCATTCTCCTTCGTCGTCTTCTTTTTGTAGGCCATCCCTTATGTGTTGCCCTCCATGGAATTTTGGAGGGAAGGAAGAGGCTATGGCATCAATGCGGCCTTGATCATGTCCGGGTGTTGTTACCTCACTGCTTTCTCATCGGCAACAAGTGTAGGGGTTTTCGCTGCGTACTCTTGCGGCACAGAGACGTTCAAGGCGGGGGGGGGGGGGAGTCTGCCATTGCTCTAGTCGGTTAATGTTGTGGCCCGCGACGACAAATGTTGGGGCGGCTAGGAGGGGCTCGAATGGTTGATCCTTTCGGGACAGACACTGTTAGAGCTTTTTGTTGATGTAGATGAGGTTTTCTTTTGGCCGTCCAAATACCATGCATGCGTGCTTACATCGGCCTCAACTTGGGCAAATGCATAACACGGGAGTGCACGTGGAAGCCATCTTGAATGCTTGTATGATAATATATAATTTGGTAATTATTAGTTAACTAATTAATATTGATAGGATTAGTTATATTAATTAAAGCATTATGTATTTTCTTATTCGATGTTCCCTTTGTCATCTGTTGAAAGTGGGCCCGCCGACCATAGAAAGGTCAAGGACGATCATATAAAGGTCAAGACCCGGGCCCACAGCCCGACTGCAGTCGGTGCACCCCAACCCGCTCTCCACCTTGGATATAAACCGTGCGGCGGGTTGTTGAGGCCGGGAATCGATCCCAGGACCTCCTTTATAAGAGGATTTTATCTCCTCTCATACCCAACTGCGTTGCAGCTCAGTTGGGTATGAGAGAAGGAGATAAAATCCTCTTATAAAGGAGGTACTGTGATCGATTCCCGGCCTCAACAACCCGCCGCACGGTTTATATCCAAGGCGGAGAGCGGGTTGGGGTGCACCGACTGCAGTCGGGCTGTGGGCCCGGGTATTGACCTTTATATGATCGGCATTGACCTTTCTATGGTCAGCGGGCCCACTTTCAAAATCATCTATACAAGGGAGATGTGTTGGAGTGTTATGATTCATCTTTCGATTTGTAATCTTTTGGGCTCTTTTCTGAGAGTTTTTCAGAGGACCCAACCTCCAAAAGTTAGACAACAGCTTATCTCGAGTTGTATCCCACTATCTCATGTCATGCAATTTAATCTTTGAGTTTTCTGCCTCTTCTCACGCTCGCTTAAGTGTTCTCTCTCTCTCCCCCCTCGCGTCTCTGGCAATTTTATACATTTTTTGTTTGTAACAGAGTGCAACATTATTCCCACTTGCTGGAGGCCTACCATATTTTTTCAAGCATTTTCCCATAGCATGGCTTTCCATGAAAATATTTGGTGATATGGACTTTATTAGCTCCCCAATCCTACTCTTAGTGCGCGTCAAACTTTTGAAGTATGTGAGCAATCTTGCATGAATTTTCCCCGTTCACTGAAAATGATAGTACACCCCACCCCTTGCTGCCTCAATATAAAAATTGTTTCGTTGTGATATAAAATACGGGGATGTCGAGCGGCAGAGATTGGCACAGGGAACCTCGTGTCATCCTACTTAACTATTAAAAGAAAATGGAAGATGTTTTGTTATTAATTATATCGTTAAAATATTAGTGATTAATTCAATATCACTGGAGAAGATAAATTATTTTGCAGCAAATATTTCTTTAGTCACAGGTTGGCCCCAAGTTTATTGTGGGAATGATTCAGGCACAAAATTTCCATACAGTATTTTTTAGAACTGTAGAAAGAGATTGAAACTTGTATGTATTTCTTATATATGTAAATACAAGGAGAGAATACAAATATATAGGAGAGAAAAGGAGAGAGAAATCCTATACAAGATGTGGGACTAATAAGAGAAGAGGGAAAAGAATAAAACATGAGCCCAATAATGAGCCATTTACATGAGTTTTTCTAACACTCCCCCGCAAGCTGGAGCGTACAAATCGTATACGCCAAGCTTGGACAAACACTGATAGAAGAGGGTACTTGAAAGAGCCTTTGTGAGGACATCCACAACTTGTTCTGTCCCTGGAACATGCTTCAGTTCGAGTTTCTTCATTTGAACCTTTTCCCGAATGAAGTAACAATCGACTTCAATATTTTTTGTTCTCTCGTGAAATACCGGGTTCTTGGCTATATGTATGGCATCCTGGCTGTCATAAAGGAGGAGAGCTGGGCAAGGGAGCTTTACACACAGATCGGTAAGAAAACCTTCAAGCCAAGTTAGTTCAGAAACCACCGATGCCATTGCCCGGTATTCTGTCTCAGCTGATGATCGAGCAACGACCGCTTGTTTTTTGCTTCTCCAGGTAATCAAATATCCTCCAAGATATGTGCAAAAGCCACTGGTTGACCGTTGATCATCAAGGGAACCAGCATAATATGCATCAGAATAAGCCACCAAAGTTGGAGCTGAAGATGAGGTTTTGTAAAGCAGACCTTGACCAGGAGCCGTTTTAAGCTATCTGAGAATGCGTTCAACAGCCTGAAGATGAGATCTTCGAGGGGTATGCATGTACTGACTGACAATACCAACAACGAATGAAATATCTGGTCTGGTTACCGTGAGGTAGATCAATTTTCCAACGAGACGATGATAGTATTCTGAATTCTGGAGTAGGAGATTTGAGTCAGATGCCTGAGCGCACAACTTGTGATTTGCATCCATTGGAGTGTCAATCGGCTTACAACTGAATAGCCAACATCCCGAAGAAGGTCGAGTCAATACTTCCGCTGAGAGAGGACGAGACCGTCTGACAACCTCAAGACCCAAGAAGTACCGAAGGGCCCCCTAATCTTTTGTTTGAAAAATTGTGCCCAGGTGTAGTTTGACCTCCTGTATTCCTTTCGAGTCGTCTCCTGTAATTATGATATCGTCAACATAAACTAACAGAAGGACCGTTCCCGTTGTTCGGTGACGAGTGAATAGCGAGAAGTCTGCCGAGCTGCGAGTAAAACCAACCTCCCGAAGGGCCTTGCTGAATTTATCAAACCACGCTCGTGGGGATTGTTTGAAACCATACAGAGCCTTCATAAGACGACAAACCTGAGACTCCCCCGTGGTCTCAAACCTGGGAGGTTGTTGCATATACACCGTTTCTTGGAGATCGCCATTCAAAAAAGCATTCTTAATATCGAGTTGGAGTAAGGGCCACCGGCGATGGACAACCACGAAGACGAGGACTCAAACGGTGTTGAGTTTGGCAACCAGAGAAAAGATTTCTTCATAGTCGAGCTCATGTTGTTGCGTGAAGCCACGAGCTACCAGACGAGCTTTCAGGCGGTCAATCGTTCTGTCATCAGCATGTTTGATAACATAGACCTATTTACACTCAACCGGTGTCTGACCCGGAGGAAGGGGTACAAGAGTCCATGTCTGGTTGGCCCAAAGAGCAGCCATTTCCTCTTCCATGGCGGCCCACCATCCAGGATGTTGTAGCGCCTCCTGCACAGATTTAGGAACCGAAATCGAGGAAAGAGAAGTAGCAAATGTGTGGAGGTGAGGGGAGAGGCGATGCAAGGAGACAGTTTGCCAGAGGATGAGCAGTGAAGGTAGGTACCTGATCAGCAGGGCGCGGAGTAGCCGAGGTCGAGGCCGACCGCAGAGGGGCAATAGAGTCGGACGAGCGGCGAGAGTAGACACGGACAACAGGTGGCCTGGAGGGGGCAGGAGTCGGAGCAGGTGGTACAAGTGGCAGAGGTGTAGTAACGGGGATAATAAGTCGTGGGATAAGTGGTGGTAGAGGTTTCAACGTGAAAGGAATGGGTAAAGGAGCAAAGAAAGAACGGCAGATCTTCTCGGAAGGTGACATCGGTAGAAACTGAGACCTTGTGGGTAGCGGGAGAGTAACATACATAGCCTTTCTGCGTAAGTGAATAACCGACGATGACATGTTTAGCTGCCTGGGGTTCCAACTTGCCCGAGGATGGACCCAGGCGGTGGACATAGCAGCTGGAGCCAAAAACCCAAGGCAGGAGAGCAAAAGCCGGAGTAGAGGGAAATAGTAGGCTAAACAGAGTAGCATAGTGGAGGACGGAGGAAGGAAGATGGTTGATCAGGAAGCACGCGGTAGAGATCGCAAAGTTCTAGTAACTTTTTGGAACATGCATTTGAAGCATGAGAAAGCGGGCAACATCAAGCAAGTGTCGGTTCTTCCGTTCGGCAACGCCGTTTTGCTGGGGTGTGTGAGCACATGATGTTTGATGAATAATCCCGAATTCAGAGCACAAGGCCGCAAAGCCGTGACTAGTGTATTCACGAGCATTATCGGTGCGTAATGTTTTGAGGGTGGTGTGGAATTGCGTACAGGTTTCAAGGACAAAGGCCTGAAAAACACGGGGAAGCTCAGTACGATCACGGAGCAAGTTAAGTCATGTTGTGCAAGAGTAGTCATCAATAAATGTGATAAAATAACGATAACCAGAAATACTAGTAACTTTATAAGGTCACCAAATGTCTGAATGCACTAAATCAAAATGAGCAGTGCTCTGTGTACAATGTGCAGGAAAAGAAGAACGCGACTGCTTGTCGAAGATAGAAGACTCGCACTGAAAAGGATGAATGGATACATCAGGAAGTGTCCGCTGGAGCACCGGGAGAGGAGCGTGGCCAAGACGTCGATGCCACTCACTGGAGGAGACAAAAGATAGGACATTGGGATAGTCATCGAGAAGGTATAGCCCGCTCTGCAGTGTGCCTTTACCAATGGTAGTCCGCGTCCGCTGATCCTGTATGAGAAAAGAAGAGGGGGTGAATATGACAGAGCAGTTTAGATCATTAGTAAGAAGACCAAAAGAAAGTAAATTGAACGGGGATCTCGGAACATGAAGAACCAAGAGAAAGGGAGATTGATGGGTTGAGTAAAAGGTCAGCCGAGCCGAAATCTGGAACTGTCTCCCCATTTGCCACGGTGATACACTTCGGATGAGGAGAATCTGTGTACTTGGGTGGCCGTTGCGAGGTAATATGATGAGTGGCGCTCGAGTCCATGATCCATCGCGAAATGGTGGATAAACAAACAATACCTGCGTTGGAGGCGGTGGCGATGGAGGCAGAGGGCGGGTTGAGCAGCCCTTGGAGTTGCTGGAGCTGGAGATGAACTACCTCAAGTTCAGAAGGAGCGACAGAGGATGTGTCCGTAGCAACCGAGGCTGTCAGACGAGGAGGATAAACAATCTTCTTGTAGCAGGTTGCTGCATAGTGGCGGTCCTTTCCGCAGTAGGAACAAGTCGGCCGACCCCGACCACCACGCCCGCGGCCCCGAGATCCCGAACGTCCACCACGAACGAAGGTAGGTGGGGGGCAGTAAGGGAGGAATGGTCTGCTGAAAAAGGGCCGAGGGCGGAGGCGCAGTAGTATCCGGAGGAGGTGAAACACGAAGGAGCATGGATCATACATCAAATAAGGAGGGTATAGTGGAGGAAGCCATAATCTGGGTGCGAATATTCTGAAGGTGAGGCGGGAGACGAGCCATCATGATGGAAATGCAGACGGCCTCATTCTGAGCACGCTGAGTAGCATGGTCATTGGTAGATGGTTGATGTTATATCCAGGCCTCAACGAGTCTTTGCACGAGCGACAAAAGACGTCATGTCCGAAGCCCCCCCTGTATCGGGAGCCAGAAGATCGGTGAGGATGTCATAGAGATGCTGGAGACTGTCTTTACTCGAGTACAGGGAATGCAGTTCATCCCACATAGCTTTGGCCGTTTTGTGATACATGACCATCTGATATGGTTCGCCATTGAGGGAATTGAGGAGCCATGTCTGAACACGACCATCATTGCAGAGCCAGTCGCCGGTAGAGGGAGTAGTAGGAGCCTGAGTGAGGTGAGGCAAAAGGCCCTTGACCTGAAGAACCCGACGAACAAAATGAACCCAAGGGATAAAATTCTTCTTCCCGGAGAGGGAAATTGTTGTAATTCGCAGCTCATCACAGATTTCAGGAACAGGTGCTGAGAGGTCTGTAGAGGTGCTAGCCGCAGTTGAGTCGCTGGAAGCCATTGCGGGGAGAGGAAGCAAAACAGGCGGCCAACAACAGCGGACTGAAGCAGGAGCCCGCTGGGAAGAGGGCGAGCAAGAACCCCGAAGGGCAGGTAGCGGCGACTAGAGCAAAAAATGCGAGGAGGAGCAGTCCGCAACGAACTGGAGCAGTCCGCAGCGATTAGAAAGGGCAGGCCGCAAGACGCGATTTGAGGTAGGCCGCGGCGGATTGGAGCAGTCCTCAAGAAGGGAAATCGCATCTCGCGAGAAGAGGAGCAGTCCGCAACGAGTAGAAAGGGCAGTCCGCAAGACGCAATTTGAGATAGGCCGTGGCGGACTGGAGCAGTCTGCAAGAAGGGAAAACGCAGCCCGCGAGAAGAGAGCCCGCATCGATTAGGAGTAGTCCGCGGCGGGAGACACCAAGAGACCGCGGGCGAGACGAGAGCTCGTCTGGACTGGGGTAGAAGCTCGCAAGATAGAAGAGAAGCAAAGCAGGGGAAGAAAGCCCGCAGTGGACTGGAGGAGCTCGCAGCGGACTGAATTAGAACAACAGGAAGAAGTGGACCCCACAGGACAGAGAGAGGATGCTATAAGAAGCCCGAGGAGGAGGGGGGAACCACGTAGATGAAGAGGAAGCTGATGCAAAAATATAGGCCGCCGAAGACGGCAGGCCGCAGTTAGCCAAGCGGCTAAGGGAGAAGAGCGGAAAGAGAGGCCGCAGTTAGCTAAGCAGAGAAGAGCGGATAGACTGAGCAGGCCGCAGGAGATCAGAGAAAGGCGGATAGAGTTTGGAGTCCGCGGGAGGCAACGAGTCCCTCTGATACCATGTAGAAAGAGCTGGAAACTTGTTTGTATTTCTTTTATATGTAAATACAAGGAGAGAAAAGGAGAGAGGAAATCCTATTCAAGATGTGAGACTAATAAGAGAAGAGGGAAAAGAATAAAACATGGGCCCAATAATGAGCCCTGTATATGGACTTTTCTAACAAGAACCATAAAAATCTACTTTTTTATTAATGAAATTACTTGGTTGTAAAAGACATTGATCTTGCAATAAATTCTCAATTATTTTTCAAATTTTATTCCTTTTTCCTTTGAATTGTTATGGTTATATTATATATTTATTTATTTGTACATTTTAAATGAAAAATTATTGGCTTACTGTTTATGTTGTCTATAATAACAGTAACCTTCAAAATTCATTTACAGTGGCATAGATATTAGTGCTCCTTTATTACTGTGTTACGCTGCAGTTTTATTATATCTAGCATACCATCTGTTGGACGATTTTATGGTTTAGTATCACCATAGTGCCTTGACCTTCTTGTTTAAAACAGAGGCATCAACTTGGTAATAGTTTGAAAATGACAAGTCCCTAAGGAGCCAAAGCTTAGAAAGGTAAAAAATAATATACTCATAGTTCATCCAACGATGAAGAAAAAGAGAAGCAGACAAATGACGAGATTTATTAACTGAAGAAGCCATACAAGCAAGACTCGAGGAGATCATCCATGGCAGAGAAGAGAATCCCCTAACCAAAGACCGGTGGTGAGAGGAGAATCAAAAGAAGCCGAGTGAGCAATCATTGAGCACCGAGTCAGCACTGAGTGGGCAATCACTGAGTGTTGAGTGGGCAATCAAAGAATGCTGAGCTGGCAGTCGTGGATCGCTGGGAAGACACTCATTGAGTTAGCAATCATTGAGCACCGAGTGAGCAATCATTGAGCACCGAGTGAGCACTGAGTGGGCAATCACTGAGTGTTGAGTGGGCATAGAGTGCTGAGCTGGCAGTCGTGGATCACCGGGAAGAACTCATTGAGTGAGCAATCATTGAGCACCGAGTGGACAATCTTTGAGTGCTGAGTGGATAATTTTTAAGTGTTGAGCGGACAGTCGCCGATCGTTGGGTAGACACTCATCTAGCGCCAAGCGATTATCAGTCGGTGATTAAGTAACCTTCTGCTCATATATAGCCGATCGATTGCACCGTCCGATGATTTAATAGCTTCTTGTCAATTATCTGCTCGATGATTCAAGAGTTGGTTGACGATTACTTGTCAAAGATTATGGTCAACAATTAAGCGTGCGATATATCGGGCTAACCCCTTGTACCAGCTTGCATTGTTGAGCAACATAGTGTTACCCTTTTCCACCCAAGACATCGATGTGTAACACTGCTTTCCTTCATACAAAGCCATCTTAATACTATTCTGAAAGCTATTATTGTATGCAAATCCGATAATGAATAAATAGTGTTCCTACTTCTTGCCAAGCTCAAGCATACCCATTCTCAGCATATCTTCCATTGCACAGTTAGTTCTCTCCATCTAACCGTCAGTCTGTGGATGAAACATCGCACTAAACATTAGCTTGGTGCCTAAATTTTGCTGGACTAATATCCAATCCTTGGAGGTGAAGCGTCCATCATAATCACTATGATATTTGGTATCACTATGATATTTGGTATCACTATGATATTTGGTATTCCGTGAAACTAAATAAAAATTTGTCATGTATAAGTGTATCTTTATGACTTAGTCTACATCATCATCTTTGCGAGGATAAAATGGACACCTTGGTCAGTCGATCAACAATAACCCAAATTACGTCGTATCCCCGTTTGGACCTGGGCAACCCGTGCACATTGTTCATCGATATATCATCGAACTTCCATTTTGGTATAAGGAGGGTCTTCAAAGACATCTCACTCTTTGACATTCTACCTTTACCAAAACACAAATCCCACTCTGCCCCATAAACAATGTTTTATCTTTCTGCATACTAGGTCACCAAATAGATTTCTTCAGGTCAAAATACATCTCCATACTACCTGAATGAATATAATATTTAGTAAAATGCGCTTCATACATAAGCTCCTCGCAAATCATTCCAAACTTCGGAATTTACACTCTGCCCTTCTTCTGCAAAAGTCCATCACTCAAGGTCACTCAAGGTCAGATTATCATTCTTATTGTTCCAAGAGAACTCCTGATGACCAACCACGACCACTATACACATATCCTCAACTATTTATATATAGATGGAGTCTAGAGCTATAATCATTCGGTGAAATTACCCTAGTGCCCTCAAAGAATTCTTCTTCCTTGTAATTGGCTAAGGCTTTGTTTGGCGCGACTTATTTGCTCTAGTGTGTTTGGCCAAAAATGTCATTATTATAGAATATATGTTTGACAAGAAAAAGGTTATGACTGCTACCATGAAAATAAACTAGTTTTGAGCATAAAATGCATTAATTGTTTTAGGTGAGGTCGTCCGTTCACGTACGACCATTCATGACTACCACGCCAAACGAATCCTAAGGTTGTTTTAACATCTAATGCAGCAGTATGCTAGGGAAAACTGACAACCTTGAGTTATTAAGCCGAGTCTAAATAAGATTATTGATCCTTGAAAACATGGAATATTGATTCTGGTTTTGTAGTTAAATTTGACTAATGCTAGTTCTTTCTGATTTGCGGGCAGGTTCAAACAAACTTATTCAACGATGTGTCTATGGTCAGTGTCTGCGATCATCCCAGCCCCATTTCAATATTCGATGCATCATTCTCATGTGAAAGTTCCTCAATTGGCAGTTTCAATGGGGGTTCAGACGTCAAAGGTAATTCTACGAATTATTCAAAAAAAGACATGAGAAACCCTACTATATTTCTGTAGTAATGAGCAACGCCATATTTCCCACTCTAGAGAGCAAACAATGCCGAGGATTCACGCACAAATGCAATAAACCACAACTGCTGGACCTAGACTTCGAGCTTCTTGATTCCGCGGCTTCAGTTGATTTTAGCGAAGAGGCTTCAAACAGCGGCGGTATTGCTTCGAGCATACGAGGTATCCAGTCTCTTGGAAAAAAAATCAGCTTTCCAGATAAACCCATCTCAAACATCAAATTTCTTCTTGAGAGCATTCCTTTTGATTCAGATAATGCATTGCAGTCTTCTGTTAAAGACATGTTTACTTCAATCTCGGCTGCTTTCTTTGCGAGGACGAAATCCAGTATAAGCTTCTCGAAAGAAAAAGTCCGCACCACTCTTCAGAATTTTCTATTCGACTGCTTGGTGGAGAGGTTGGATTCAAGATTCAGCATGTCTGGCTATAAGATGTGGTTGAAATTTCCATTTCTGTTAAACAAAGATAAGCTGCATGAAGACATTAATGGCGAGATTGTAAGCTTGATGGAGCTGGCTGGGAAGCGTTTAGAAGGTTTGGCAGAGCAGGAGTTGAGCTCCTCAACTATAAGTTGGACGAAATTTGAAGACGAAATTTCTGAAATAGGCGTGGACATGGAGAGGGCAATACTCCAAGAGCTGGTCGATGAAACGATTGCAGATTTATCTGTGGCATCGACTCTGGGCTCTGCCTTCGACTGAACTTTATATAAGCATGCGATAGAACTATGAGTTTCTGCAGACTGTACAAATTTGATATTGGAATTTCTGAACTGTCTTTAGCCTCCTGGATTGCCTTGTGGGCGTTTTGCTGGAGACTGTCATATTGTTTTTGAATTCCAAGAAATTTTCTTACCAGTTTTTTTAAAACTAGTTCCCTGCAGTATATTTCAACAAATGCAGCAACTCTGTTTATGAAAAACAGAGTAGCCCAACGTGTATCTGCTGGTTACCTTTTTTGATATTTATATAAGCATATAGTTGTTCAATCAACTAATTCAAAATAATAACAGAAGAAGTTGCAAGAATGCTATTCAATGTTTCTTCATTTCCTCTCAAGTTGAAATTTGGGAGAGGTGACAAAGTCTCAACTTGCTTAATACAAATTGTAATTGTGCTTGACCCAATGCTTTTGCAAGTTGTAATTTTGTTGATATAAGCTGTAGCAATCGACCCGAATATCAATTTCTCTCGAATAAGATGACAATCTATTTCAATATGTTTTGTTGATTCATGATAGAATGGATTGGAGGCTACGGTTCCGGTTGTGGGGACTTATTTTCATCGGTGAGGCGGTTATGATCGCATGAACCGGGTCTTAATTAAGGTCTGATTCATGCGGTCGTAATTGCTTGACCGGTAAAAATAAGTCCCCCAAACGGAGCCTAAATGTAAAGCTATTTTATTGTCACAAGCTTGAGGAATAGGGGTAAAGATTATATATATGTAAATCATGTATGAGATTAACAAGTCAGGTCAATTCACAAGATTAACAAGTCAGGTCAATTCACAATAAACAGATTCCATAGCCAGTAGATTTCTAGAAAATCCTAAATGCATGCAATGTTTTATGAATTATGCAAAGACTTTGAGCAGGCATTGCACAAACTTAAAAAATAAACAACTTTAATTTTTGTACAACACTCAAGACTTTATCCTACTATAATGGGGTCTACTATATGGAAACAACTTTAATTTTTGTAAGCATAAAAATATTTATTTTGTTTCAAAAAATGAATTTCTTTAAAAAAATGGTTCAACTCAAAATTCCGCGGAAAGAGATCAGCAGCTTTTGTTCTGTTCCCCTTGTAGCAAAACGAAAATAGTGAACTCTAAATACGTTTCCGATTGAAGTTTTTGGCGCAGTGTTTGCTGACAAAATTCAAATGAAAATTCATCAATGAATCTATTACCCATGGAAAGAAACGTCTTTCCACAATCGAAGTCGTCGGTGATCCCGCAAGGAATTCCTCTTCACATTCGATCTCCCGCTCCGAGGTCTGCCGCTATCGCACATGGGCACCACAGAGAAAATTTTACTCAGTCTCACACAGGTGGCTCCACGGAATCTCACAAACACTGCAGAGGCTCCAACGGATTTCACCAAGCACACAGAATTGAACTACTCTATTAACTGAACGTAGAGTTTAGGGTTCTATTTGTGGATTCCGTGTAAGGTTGTGAGGAATTGAATTCTCTTGATTTGTGCTTTTAGATTTTGTAGAGCCACTTGAGTGCGAGCAAAATTTCTTAGTGGTGTCTGTGTGCAATAACGGCCGTCCTCGGAGCAGGAGATCAACGGAGGCGAGGAATTCCTCGCAAGATCACCGTCAACTTTGGATGCAAAAAGACGTCTCTTTTCGAGGGTAATTTGTCTCTTTCCCTTCCTTTGTGCGTGCCTACAATTTCTCTTAGGTTAATAGATTCATTGTTAGATTTTTGCCTGAATTTTGTCAGCGAACGTTACTTTGAAAACTCCAAACGGAAATGTATTTGGAGTTCACGATTTTTGTTTTGCTACGACAAGGGGAACAAAACATAATCTGCTAATCTTCTTTCCCCGAGTTTTGAATTAAACCATTTTTTTCAAGAAAATTCATTTGAAACAAAATAATTATTTTGTGCTTTACAAAAATAAAAAGTCGCTTAATTTCTTAAAGTGTGTGCAACGCCCACTCACTTTTTTTTGTGTGCAAAATTCATTAAATATTACATGAATTATGGTTTCTAAGAAAATCCGACAGACGGACAAACCCTACGTGTCATCCTGCATCAAAATGCCAACTTCACAATTTTGCAGGCTCGTGTCTAACCCAACGACATTGAAACCCAACTCTCAACCACAGATCCACAACACTGACCTAAGTAGAAAAGCAACTTCATAACCATACCATCCACAATAGATACTGTATCTATGAACACTCACATCCAATGATCATGTTATGTGAGTGCTTTAGAATACATGTCAATAAAAGCATAAGAATCTTAAACGAGAGGAAACATAGACAAGTTATCAACCCTTTGCACAAGGGGAATGAGGGACTCTTCCTCGAATTCAAAGGGGAGCCCGACAAGATACACCAGCTCGTCCTCTTCCTCCTTGACCGCCTCCATGATACGGGAGGAGTTGTCACATTCTCCTAGTCGTGTCTTCGCCTGGGGTCGTTCACCACAACAAAAAGGTTCCGAACTCAAAGAGCTCCAAAGGACCCTTGTAAATGTCTTCTAAAACCTTTACAAAGCTTGGGGTGGTAGGAGATGAATATGTATCGAAACTCTAGCTTCTTGGTTGAATTCACAAAATGTGTTAATATAGGAAAATATGGTGCACGCGCGTTCGGCACAAAGCGCATGTGTGGGTTATCTTCAAGAAAAACTAGGCATCCAAGCCGCGCACACTCATGCTTAAATTGTGCACACACAAATTTGAATTCACCCAAATCTGCGTGAAGAACACAGAATCACCGCGTAGGTGCAATTGCACGTGCGCGCGCACGTGTGCAAAAATAACGCGCATGCAAATTCAGATTGATAAAAAACTTGCAAGCTAGGGGAAAGAGGTGCACACACGTGTTGAAATTCTGCACGGGTGTGCGTGAGTTAATTTGAACCAGACATCTCCTAAATTGCATGAAAATCTAAAATTGTACAAATTATTCATCCCAACAACCCATATGAGCAATATATATCAATACACATAATAATTTTACACATCTAGCACATAAATGGGAAAAAACGATAAGAGCCACAAGGTGAAAACACTATATACAATACACATTTTAAATACCCCCAGACTTGAACAATTGCTCGTCTCGAGCAAACTATCTACTTACAGGGCATATGAGAGATTAATTACAAAACAAAATTGAAAATGGGTAGTGGACAGAAAAGTCTGATGCCCATGATGAGTAAAAATAGACTAGTGAAACGTTCTTGACATACAAAATTAATTACAAACTTTCGACACAATTTATTACGATACATCATATACACTTCTACGAAATAAGAAATCAATCTGTCCAAAGCCTAATGTAACTAAAAGTAGTGTGAACACTCAGATCAACATTATACTCTCATGATTATGAGACGATCTCCAAAAAAATCCATCGACGACAATGGTCATAGGCTCGCCCGGTCACATCTTCTCCGCTACACTAATAGAAGTTAACTCTACCAATTGTAAGGGCATAAATTAGGATGGAACTTGCAGGCTTGGGTTTAAGGAAGGGGAAATCCCAAAGATAAACATGACAACTTAATCCACACTTAAACCAAAATATGAGATTATCATCGATAATAATAATAATACAACTGTCAGAACCTGCAAAGTCCTGACGTTCTGGCGAACATGATTGACAGACAGGTTAGGTGTTCTGGCGAACAGGACTGACGGACAGGTTAGGCGGTCTGGTGAACAGGACTGGCAGACAGATTAGACGGTCTAACAGATAGCAGTGGCGAACAGGTTTGACGATCTGGCGGTTTGCTCCTTGCGGTCTGCCTCTCTGGGATGTTCGGTTATGTTACCGCATGGGTAATGGAGTTTGGAAAAACTTATGGAGCCCTGACGGTATGGCGGTCTAAATAGGCAGACAGATCCGACGAACTGGCAACTAAGACAGGACGGTCAGGCAGATCTGGTCGTGGTGGTTTGGCTGACCGACAACTAAGTCATGGCGGTTGGGCAGATCTGGTCGTGGTGGTTTGCGGACTGACAACTTGGACTGGCGGTCTGGTGACTTTCTAAGGTTGACTACTGGTAGTTATTAATGCCAAGGTGTGGCAGTCAGCAAAGGCAACCTAGTTGCGAACTGGAGGTTAGTACCTGCCTAACCGCTATAGGAGGTCTTATGTGCTTATCGCGACTGAGTTTGGTGATCAACTGGTGCTAGTAAATGCAGTCTGGCAGTTAGACTCTATCTTAACAGTTAACAGCCACTGTTACCCTGGAGTGAGCAGTCCCGTTAAAGAAGAATAATGACCAGAGCAAGTTTATTTGAATCTTAAGCTATAATTATGTGGTTAGGTTTGTGAAAGTTCACCTAGTGTCAACTATCTTCACCTAGGGGGGGGGGGAATAGGTGACGTGAAGCGTTTTTGCGGAATTAAAATTGTACCTGCACAAATAAACAAACCAGCACAGCACAGAAAGTACACAAGCAAATTATAGTGGTTCCCCAATTTGGGTACATCCACTTTCCCCCTTCGACCTATCTCCCAACAAGGGACGACTCGGTCTCTTCACCAACATGATTGAAATCCAATCCTTGCACTATCGGAAGGAACCCTTCCACACGTAGGAGTCAACACTCGCACAACACGGGTTGCACCCAACCCTTACAACTCGGAACCAACGTTCCTTTACAACAAAAATGAACTAGAATGTACAAGAAATACAAACTACGTTTGGAGACTAAGGTGTCCCTCTTCGTTGACGACGTGTTCTTGAAGTCCACGAAGAGTCCACAACCCTAGATCTCTCTCGGAGAGAATCTCCCCGGAACCGGCAGCGGCAAGATGGGCTGCGGCTTGGTTCACGAGATCGGCGGCGACAACGGTGTGCGGCTGCTGTACTTTGGAGATCCAAACTTCGTAGCAAAGCTAGCTAGGTCTTCCAACAGTCACACTAGAATCGATCGTCTCAATCGATTCGGACGGGGAAGGTTTTCCCGATCAACAAATCAAGAGACAAAGGATCTCCGGTTAGACACGTGAGACTCTAAGCTTGGCTAAGCTTCTTCGCAGGAGGATCTGGAAGAAACCACGATCAAGACCGGCGATCAACTTGCTTAAGCGGCGACGGCGGCGGCGACGGAGCGGAAGTCCCGATCTAGGTCACGTCGCGGCTCGTCTTTTTCAAATCTTCTTCGCTACTTTACTGTTCAAAAATACGCGTGTATTTATACAGTAAAATACTCTTTTATGACCGTTATGGGTCCCACCAGAAGAAACCCTAATTCCGGTTCAAAACAGTGCCAGCGACAGAATCCGGTCCAGCTGTTTCCAGAAAATTGCCCAAGTCAAAATCGGCGAGAATCGAAGGTGATTCTCGTCGAATCGGCGAGAATCAAAGGTGATTCTCGTCGATTCGCAGAATCAAAGATGATTCTCGGCGATGTTGACTTGATTGCACACTCTGATTAAGCCGGGTCGAGTCGGCGAGAATCAGCCAGTGATTCTCGACGATTCGGCGAGAATCACTAGTGATTCTCGCCGAATCGGCGAGAATCACTTGGTGATTCTCGTCGATTATTACTTAGCATCAGAGTTGCTCGCTTTGAAGTAGCTGGATCGAGTCGGCGAGAATCAGTCAATTATTCTCGATGATTCGGCGAGAATCAAAGATGATTCTCGCCGAATCGGCGAGAATCACTTGGTGATTCTCGTCGATTTATACTTAGACGATTTTTCGTCTTTCCACCCATGAGGTGCTCCTTGACCCATCCTTGCTCCTTGTCTACTCTTGCCTTGACACAACCCTGTACTTGAAAATAAGTACACTCCAATAGAGAGAGTACACGTAGGCCAACACACTAATCTGCTCAACGAGGGATTACGTCGTGCAGACCCGTGTATATTGACCTACTGCACCCTGACATTGGTGTGCACTTAGCGTGGAATAACTGCAAGCACAACTTGAAAGATTTTATCAAATACATTGTGAATTCATCTTAGCTTGACAGGTGGCTTCCTCAAATCCAGGTAATTGTGGATATAATACCCAACAATCTCCCTCTATTTGACGAAGCCAAAATCCTACTAGCTAAGATGAATACCACCAACCAGATAATATATACAACATAGAGAATATAAAGATGCGGCACAAGAAAATATAGGCACACAGATCAAGGCTTGAGTCAATCATAAATTCATATACATATATATATATATAAATATAATCAGGATTGTTCATATATCAATAAGACAAGACAAAAGTGTTCAAGAGACAATGATAATCTATGAATTTCTGTCTATGGATTTTTGGCTAGGTCATCCTTATGTTTCTGAGCCAAAAACTTCTTTCTTTGCCTTTTAATATATTCCTTGGGCTTTGGATAGTATCTGGGTGGAGGAGCTTTATCTGCCGCAGTGTTGGTCCTGAAGAAGATGTTTCGTTTAGCTTCATACGTCTTGTGCAGCTCCCACTCATGCTGGCTGTATACGTCGTTTCGATTGATTTCTCCTTTTTCTTGTAGCCAGAATGTGTCCAAGATGATACTCTTTGAAACTGGACTCCACTTTTCGTTTCTTACTTCCTCCTCCTTCAATCTGATTCTCTTTTCAGCTTGTGTTTCCTTGGATGTCCCTTCTTGAGATTTTCTCTTGTCTCTGGCTTTTGCTAGGGCTCCTTGGTCAAACATTGCCATCAGTTTTGCCTTGGAGGTGGCCCTAGCAGCATCAGCTTCACTTAAGGGAACTTCTGCAGCACTTACTCCCTCAGCAGCCGTAGTACTCTCAGGAGCATGAATACCCGCAGGATTTTCAGGCAAATCGATGCCTAACGCCTGTTGGAGCATCCACCAGCAACTGTCATAGACATATTGGTTTGACTGTTCAAAGTTTTTGATCATGATTTCCCGAAGCTCAGCCATCTTAGCTATATATTCTTTCTCCACCTTTTTGGCTTCGACTGCAATGGAGTTTGCATAAGAATGCAGTGACTCATCAATATGCTTTGTAGTCCTGGAGAATTCAGTGACTAAGGCTTGTTGATTGGTGTTGAGAGTTACCATATTGCCATCAAACTTTTGAATGTTATTTGCTACGACATGAGCATTCTGATTTACGATTGCGAGAGTATCAGTGTTCCTTTTTAATCCGTCCATAAGAAGAGTGACAGCTTGGCCGGCCGCAGTATTCTTATCTTCAAACTTCTTTTCCATCACGTCCAGTTTGTGATTGATCTCCACCATGTTCTGGAGCATGAGATTCTCTGATTTCTTAATTCTTTTCAACATTTTGTTTTGAGCTTTCTCAAAGGATGCTTTAAGCTCATCCACTATACCCTGAATGACATTCACGGTGTGATTGACTAGATCATCTCGTAGTGGAAGATCCTGAGGCACTCCTTGGCCTTGCTCTTCAGCAGATGTACCTGTAGAGCTGGACACGAGCACAGTCTCTAAGGGGGGAATGCTTGCGGCCTCTGTAGATTTCTCGGACTCCCCCTCCACTGTTGCACCAATGATCTCAGGAACGATCTCAGGAGCGTGCTTGTCAGATGGAACTTCAGTGATATCCTGAGTCTCCAAAGCTTCCTGTCCCTCATTGCCTTCTTCCTCACCTTCATCATCCATGAGATCATTCTCATCAGCATCATCTTCCAACCCTTCGTCAGCAGTCTCCTCTATAGCACCTCCGGCTCTTAGATCATTCAGGTTCAGGGCCTCCTCATTCTCCAGCACAACTTCACTTTCTTCTTGTATATCCGCCACTGCATCTCTGGCTATCTAGGAGATGTCAGATACGATATTAGCATCAGTGGGTAGAGGCTCCCCCTCAATTCCTGCAGTCAAAGCATCAGGAATTTCACTGGGGATAACTAAGGAATCAGCCACAGTTCCGTACTCAGCTGGAGATACTTCCTGTTATTCTACCACGTCAGCCTGCCCAATGCGCCTCTCC
This sequence comes from Platanthera guangdongensis, assembly GCA_039583875.1. Classification (NCBI taxonomy): domain Eukaryota; kingdom Viridiplantae; phylum Streptophyta; class Magnoliopsida; order Asparagales; family Orchidaceae; genus Platanthera; species Platanthera guangdongensis. The sequence continues at coordinate 190,388,245 of CM077152.1, forward strand.
CATCTGTCAAAAACACTCGAGTCCATTTTCTTCAAGTAATATAGAGGAACACCTTTACTCATGTCGTACTTATCTCCGTTCAACTGATTGAGATACAGACTGATGATTCGGCCAAAGCTAGGAGATCTGAGGGTGTCCTTTATCTTCTCAAAAAGCAATGCCCCCCAGTTGAATCCTTTTCTGCAGATAATTGCCACCAGGATCTTGAACATGTCCGCAGAGATGTGGTCATGAGAACCCGATTTGCATATGAGTACCTTCCCAATGATGTCTGACAGAAGTTTCTCCTCTTCATTCATATCCTTTCGCTTTATCGACCTAGTTCCTCGAGCGAGTCCACAGAATAATAAAGTCCTGGTTTTGTCTTCTTCCTCAAGATAATCCTCGTGCTCCAAACTAGTGAGCTGCAAGTATTGGGTTAGCTTGTTTGCAGACATCTTGATCGTTGCCCCTGCAACCTTGCTCTTGATGAGAGAGTCTTCATTTCGGAGTTTGGCGGTAGCGAAGAACTCCAGCACTTCCTTGTCCAAGATTTTACACGGGTGCTCCAGTACGAATGAGAGTCCAGCCTCTTCCAGCATAATAATGATGTTTCTGAATTCGTCAGAGGCATGTGAGAACCCTGTTCGAACCAGCTCACATCCAGTGATCAGTCCAGCGGTTGTCCTTGGAGCCATTGCACACCTAGGGAGAGAATCCCTACTCTACGCTTAATCAAAAGTCAAAAGGGAAGCGACACTAGTAATAAAGTTCTTGTAAGGATGAGGATGTGGTTGCCTAACAGCGTAGACGGTGAGTTAGTTTGATAAAGACGACGAACACCCGAGAGGTGCACCCGACTGTGAGTGATCGAAACTGTGGAGAAATCCCTGGACGAGAGAGAGGAGAGATCCACGGAAGGCAATCGGCGAGATCGGCGAATCGGGAAGAGTCGACGAGGGTCCTTCGTGAGAAATCTTGCGGGATGTCGACGGAAGGGTAAGAATCACGGGTCCTTCGGTGAGAGTCCTTCGGTGAGAGTCCTTCGGGAAAAGCTTGCGGGAATCTTGCGGGAATGCTTCACGAATCGGCGAGAGTCCTGCTGTTGTCGATCCCTGCTGTTGTCGACGAAAGAGGCGATCGGCGAGTTTAAAAAAGATTTCCGTGTGAATATGAAGGGTCGGCGGGATTCCTGCGGTCGATCGGCGAGTTTCCTTCGGTGAGCTTCCTGCGGAATATGAGGGGTCGGCGGGATACTATGCGATATCGACGAGTTTAAAAAGGATTTCCGTGTGAAGAGTGAAACGCTAAGGTTCGGGCCCCGCCGGATTCTCGAAGTCTTCTGATATCAAGACAATTTACAAAATCCTCTAAATATATATATTTCTTAAAGCCAATAAATTTAGGGTTTGAACCGGGCTTTTCCATACATTTTTTGATGTCAAGATTTCCAATGACGTATCTTCGTTAGTTTTCGAATCTACTAGTGGAATTTCCGATAAATCTTCATTGATGTGTCTAAGGTTTATGTTTACCGGGTTAACCTATCCTTAGGTGTACAAACATATATGTGTATATAAATATATAAAAATATATATATATATATATATATATATATATATATATATATATATATATATATATATATATATATATATATATATATATATATATATGGAAATGTCGATACAATATGACTCAAGTCTTGGTGCTGATTAAGAGTACCTGAGATTATGAGAGTTATCTTTTAGCCCCTCTGGTTAAAACATACCAGGTGCTCAATGTGAGTATGCCCAGGTAGATATCACTTCTGTTATTCCATATATTTGTTCCAATATAGTCTTGAAACATCTACTGTCTAGTTCCCATTATATTTACGGGAACCTAGACTACCCTGCAAAAGAGAGTTACTTTACCTTAGGAACCCAACACATATTGGGTCCTAGGTTCTTATTAGCATAAACACTCGACTGCCTTCCTTCAGAAATCCTGTCAGGAAGACTACCTCTGCCCAGGAGATGTGAATAAGCCCTTGCCCTTGACATAGAGGGGTTGTGCCAACAGTCTATGACAAAGTGTCCCACCTTGCCACAGCACCAACACTCGTGAATGTTGTATCTCCGTTTCTGACCTGATCTAGTGACTGAGGTAGTCATGAGCCTAGGTCCAAACGGGATAGATCTGGATCTGCTCCCAGAACTGCCTCTTCCACCGTGATACGTGGAAGGGTGGAATGAATGCATGCAGCGAGCGTCACGAGGCCTGGGAGGTGGTGCCTTCCTTTCAGACAGCCCCCTTCCTGAGGCCCCATGAGAACTTACAGCATGACTTCTAACCCCCCCTTCCTGTGTCCTTGGGTGGAGAGAAGAGTTCTGAGAGCTGATACCAGCCGATTCATGCCGAGTAGGGGCAGTGGCCGAGAATACAAAGGGCTCAGAAGGAGCCTTATGTATTCTCTCATGGGTGGCCATGACGGCCCTTGCACTATGGGTGTCTCCACATGAGGACAGATCACCCTTGCAGTGACCACGGTTATTCTTGTGATCATACCTGAAGGCATGATGAGTAGCCTCCCTGCTTGGAGTGGGGGGTCGGAATACCGTTTCCCCATTTCTCCACGAATTGATAATTCGGGAGATCCACCCATTTTCTACCTTTCTCTTCATAGCATCAACCTTGGAAAAGTTAGATACTATCCTTTTCTCGTTCTCTAGACTACTCTCTAGATCTGAGATTTTAGAGTCCTTGACCTTGTTGGATGCCAATTGGAGAACCAACAAGATCTTCAGCCAAGCAATCTCCTGCGCTTGCTCCTCAACAAGTAGGTTGCTTGTCTGAAGGGCTCTCTTCAGGGAATCAGGATTTTCTGATGAGAAACAGTTCCTGTCTTCAGGAACTTCAAGAGAGACGGGGCAAGATGAAGAAGTTACCTACTCATCAGAGTCATTGTCACTAGCGCCAGTGACCGTGGTGTCATCCTCATCAGAACTGCTTTCCTCACTGGCTTCTTCAGTCTCTGACACGGACACTAGAGCTCTGATGCTGTCCGATTGATCCTTGCCTTCATCTTCAGAGGCGAGGACCCCCACATAGGCTTCATCCTCTAGTTGACAGAAGATTCCAGCTTTCTTTGATCCCCCCATCAGCTCTGAGATCATCACCCACATAGATTTAGCCATCCCACATTTTTCCAATCTAGAGCGAGAAGGTCCAGACCAGATATCCATGATAATCTGTCGAATCATCTTGTCCAGATTAAATAACGAGAGTTCCGTCTCCGACATCTCAGCGATACACTTGGGCACTTGGATATTCTTTCCAGAGCCGGAGGTCTTCATAGGAATAAAAGGACCCTCTTTCAGGATGAAAGATGCTCGAGGATCGATAGCCTCAAAGTGATACGACACTCTAATCTTCAAGACGGGATAATACTCCTTTGTGCATGTGGGAAGTCTTAGTGGCGATATCTCATGATCCAGCTCCATGCTTCTGAAACTGGTGGCAGGATTTTACTCAAGGTGTAAACCTTTTTGATGAGTAACCTCCCTCTGATACCACTTGAAAGTCCACCTAGTGTCAACTATCTTCACCTAGGGGGGGGGGGAGGAATAGGTGACGTGAAGCGTTTTTGCGGAATTAAAATTGTACCTGCACAAATAAACAAACCAGCACAGCATAGAAAGTACACAAGCAAATTATAGTGGTTCCCCGATTTGGGTACATCCACTTTCCCCCTTCGACCTATCTCCCAACAAGGGACGACTCGGTCTCTTCACCAACAGGATTGAAATCCAATCCTTGCACTATCGGAAGGAACCCTTCCACACGTAGGAGTCAACACTCGCACAACACGGGTTGCACCCAACCCTTACAACTCGGAACCAACGTTCCTTTACAACAAAAATGAACTAGAATGTACAAGAAATACAAACTACGTTTGGAGACTAAGGTGTCCCTCTTCGTTGACGACGTGTTCTTGAAGTCCACGAAGAGTCCACAACCCTAGATCTCTCTTGGAGAGAATCTCCCCGGAACCGGCGGCGGCAAGATGGGCGGCGGCTTGGTTCACGGGATCGGCGGCGACAACGGTGTGCGGCTGCTGTACTTTGGAGATCCAAACTTCGTAGCAAAGCTAGCTAGGTCTTCCAACGGTCACACTAGGATCGATCGTCTCAATCGATTCGGACGGGGAAGGTTTTCCCGATCAACAAATCAAGAGACAAAGGATCTCCGGTTAGACACGTGAGACTCTAAGCTTGGCTAAGCTTCTGTCGCCGGAGGATCTAGAAGAAACCACGATCAAGACCGGCGATCAACTTGCTTAAGCGGCGACGGCGGCGGCGGCGGAGCGGAAGTCCCGATCTAGGTCACGTCGCGGCTCGTCTTTTTCAAATCTTCTTCACTACTTTACTGTTCAAAAATACGCGTGTATTTATATAGTAAAATACTCTTTTATGACCGTTATGGGTCCCACCAGAAGAAACCCTAATTCCGGTTCAAAACAGTGCCAGCGGCAGAATCCGGTCCAGCTGTTTCTAGAAAATTGCCCAAGTCAAAATCGGCGAGAATCAAAGGTGATTCTCGTCGAATCGGCGAGAATCAAAGGTGATTCTCGTCGATTCGGCGAGAATCAAAGATGATTCTCGTCGATGTTGACTTGATTGCACACTCTGATTAAGCCGGGTCAAGTCGGCGAGAATCAGCCAGTGATTCTCGACGATTCGGCGAGAATCACTTGGTGATTCTCGTCGATTATTACTTAGCATCGGATTTGCTCGCTTTGAAGTAGCTGGATCGAGTCGGCGAGAATCAGCCAATGATTCTCGACGATTCGGCGAGAATCAAAGATGATTCTCGCCGAATCAGCGAGAATCACTTGGTGATTCTCGTCGATTTATACTTAGACGATTTTTCGTCTTTCCACCCATGAGGTGCTCCTTGACCCATCCTTGCTCCTTGTCTACTCTTGCCTTGACACAACCCTGTACTTGAAAATAAGTACACTCCAATAGAGAGAGTACACGTAGGCCAACACACTGATCTGCTCAACGAGGGATTACGTCGTGCAACCCGTGTATATTGACCTACTGCACCCTGACATTGGTGTGCACTTAGCGTGGAATAACTGCAAGCACAACTTGAAAGATTTTATCAAATACATTGTGAATTCATCTTAGCTTGACAGGTGGCTTCCTCAAATCCAGGTAATTGTGGATACAATACCCAACAGTTTGTCTAACCGTACAGTCCGCGCGGTCTGATTTTATGTATCTGTCTAGTCGCATGAGACAGACGTTGTGTATTCTCTCTCTTATTTTTCTCTCTCTTCCCCTATTTTCTATAAATATGAGGGCATACCCTTGTATTATTTAACTTTTTGGAGCAATAAAGTTTGGTTATTTAGCTCTGTTCTCACATGGTATCCGAGCTCTCGGTCCATTTGCTCCAATTTCTGGTTTTTGGGCGTGCACCAGATCAAGCGGTTTTTTATTTCTTAACTACGTGTTCCTCTCATTGCCACGGTTCTCTTTTCTTACCGGTTTGAATTTTTACCGCCTTCTTCTCTTCTGGTGGTGATTTCCACAGTTTTCTTTCTTAACCACATTCTTCTCCTTCTCTCTTTTCTTAACTGCACTCTTCTCTTTCTCTCCTTTCTTTTCGCGCTCTCCTCCTTCCGTGATTTCCCTTTTCTGCGGTCTCTTTTTTTCTTACCGCCCTCCTTTTTTTGCGGCCTCTCTCCTTGCTTGTTCCTTTTTTGTGGTTAACTTCCTTCTTACGGTCTCTTGTTCTATTCGTGTGGGTTGTCTATGAACACTCTTCCTCTTCTTCATACTATTGCTACGTCTATTTTCACTTCTTCTGACAATCTTGGAACTGCGTCCAAGTTCACTCCTTCCAATTATCCAGACTGGAGTGTTTCCTTTACCTTTTTGTTACAGTCTCAATGCAAACGTCACCATCTTACTGATGGCCCTTCTCCTCGTGGCTCTATTACGTTTGATGAATGTGACGCAAGTGATGCTCTAGTCCAAACGTGACTTGCAAATAGCCTTTCTGATGAGTGCCTTCCGGTCATTCGACATGATGAGATAGTTAAGGCTGCTTGGATGCATCTTACTTCTTTATACTCCAAAGGAGATCAGAGTTCACGCATATATACGCTATATGCTAATCTATTTGCTCGTCCCACGATGAATTCTGTTGCTGCTTACCAAGAGGTGCAAGCTCTTGGTGTTGAACTTCTTCAACATCATTCTTTTTCTGTTGATCTTGCTGACCAACACAAGCACTTACAGGAACTTCTGGTAGTCTGTTATCTGCTTCATTTGCCAGTCTTATGACATGAATTAGCAATAAATTCTTGGAGATGTTGACACTCCTATTCTGGATGCCACTGTTCTGCACATTTCAGTTGTTACTGCTCTTCTTCAACGTCCCATACTTGCCACTCCGCCTCCTCCTAACACTATTTCTCATCCAACTCATACTAATATTTCTAGTGGCTATGGAGGCCGCTCCAATTGGCGTGCTTCATCAAGATATCTCTGCTCTCATTGTGGCAAGACTGGTCACCTTATTGATCACTATCGGGTTAAGCATCCTCATCTTCGACATGCTGCGATTGATACTATCTCGAAGAAGTCCACTTCTCTTACTACCCCTTCAGGTGTTGCCCATATGACCACTATTGGTAGGTGGCTCATTGATTTTGGTGCTACTAGTCATATGATAGGCAATCATTGTCTTTTCTCTCATTTGGACAAACATAACCGATTACCGCCATTTTTTGTTGTGGATGGTTCTCTATCCCTTGTATGTGGATCTGGAACAGTGCATGTCACTCCATCTCTCCAACTTGAGGACACTCTCTAAGTACCAAACTTTATATGCAACTTACTTTTTGTTACCTCTCTGTGTAAACAATTAAATTGCAATGCTACATTTACCTCAACTACTTGTTCTTTTCAAAATCCTCACTCAAAGGAGAAGATTGCTACTGAGACTGAAAGTGGTGGCTTATTCTATCATGACAATGTGTTTGCCTTTTTTTGCTTCTTCTTCCATTCTATAGTGGTATCTTCACCTTGGACATCCTCCTCTTCGCATTCTTTACCAGCTTCTACATGATCTACCTTGAGGAGATTCTTCTCTCAACTGTGAAGCTTGCCAACTTAGCAAACACCACCGTTCAACTTTTCCATCAAAACAAGGACGTAGTTCTTCCCGTCCTTTGAACTTGTCCATTCTAATATTTGGGGTCCGGCTCCTACGAAAATTATTGGTAGGGGTAGTCTGCATTTTGTCACATTTATTGATGATTTTTGAAGTTGTACTTGCTAAAAGAATGTTCTAAACTTTTTCCTATTTTCAATTCATTCTATAATGAGATATATACTCAGTTTGTTGTCTCTATTAAAGTCTTTCACACTGATAATGCCAAAGAGTACCTTAGTCATCAATTCTTAGTCTTTTGTATGCAACACGACATTATACATCAAACTAGTTATCCTTACACCTCTCAGTAGAATGGGGTTGTTGAATGTAAGAACTGCCATCTCCTTAATGTGGCTTGTAGTATTATCACTCAAATGAGTGTTCTTCGGTCCTATTTGGGTCATACATTTCTTTTTTTTCTTATTACCTTATAAACAAAGTTCCTAATTCTTTGGTTCTCAACAACAAAACTCATTTCTTCATTCTGTATCCTAATGCAACATCATTTCCTTTACCTCCACGCGTCTTTGGATGCATAACGTTTGTTCACTCTCCTTCTCCTGGTTATGACAAACTCTCTCCTCGCTCAGTTAAATGCATTTTTCTGGGCTACTATTTGACACAAAAAAGATATCGGTGTTATGATACTCTTCTCTGGAAATAGTATTTTTTTACAGATGTCACTTTATTTAAAGATGCTCCTTACTTTTCTCGCACTTCTACCCTCCCACCTTCTAATGAACCCTCCTCTCTACCTATTATCTATGTACCTCTACCTGAACTGTGTTTGTTCCTTCTACACCAGTTTTTGATTCTGCTTCTCTACCAGAGCCGTTGCTGACAGTTCCTGGGTCAGCTGTCTCTTTGACGGATGGATTCGATACTACAAACGAATCAGACCTTGATCTTTCGACTGCCCTTTGGAGGGAGTTCTGACGTGCACTAAACATCCTATTCATGATGTTATTTCTTATGCTCGACTGTCCTCTTCTTGCAAGAGCTTTGCTCTCACCCTCTCGACTAGTGTCATCCCGACTACCTATCAAGAATCTCTTGTTATTCCTTATTGGAAAGCTGTTATGGATGAAGAGATGAAAACTCTGACTGAACGAGGTACTTGGACTCTTGTCCCCACCCCTCTAGGAGCTGATGTGGTTGGCTGTCACCGAGTCTTTGAGATGAAGTTTCTTTCTGATGGTACCATTGATTGCTATAAGGCTTGGCTTGTTCTCAAAGGTTTTACTCAGACCTATGATGTGGACTTCTTTGACACCTTCTCTCCATTTACTCGGATTATAATGATCTGTGCTCTCTTTTTTGTGTCCGTTAATAGAGATTGAGAGATGTTTCAGTTGGATGTTAAGAATGTCTTACTTTATGGAGATCTAAAAGAGGTGGTCTATATAGAGAAACCTCCTAGGTATATTGCTTAGGGGAGTCTCACGTGTGTAGGTTGAGGAAGACAATCTATGGACTTAAGCAAAGCCCGCAGGCCTGGTTTGAGAAGTTCAGTGAAGTTATTTATCTCTGTTATTGGGTTTGCTCGAATGTTGCAGATCACTCTCTATTCATACGCAAGAGTTCTACAAGGCTGGTCATTCTCACTGCTTATGTGAATGTCATTCTTCTTACATGGGATGATAAGAATGGAATTGACCTAACAAAAAAGCACCTTCTTTAACATTTTATTATATAAGATATAGGGTCTTCCAAGTACTTTTTGGGAATTGAGATCTCCCCTAAGCCCAATTTTGTAGTGCTCCCACAACAGAAGTATGCCTTGGATCTTTTGAAAGAGACAGTTCTTCTTGGGGCCAAACCTACTCGGTGTCCAATAGCTGTTGGTGATGACAAGTGTTGGATTGAGGATTCACCTCTCATAACAGATGTTGCCAGTTGAGATGGCTTGTGTGAAAAATCATTTATTTGACAATCACAAGATCAAATATATGTTATGCAGTAGGAAGGGTAAGCTAGTTTATGCAAGCTTCTAAGGAGTGTCATCTTCAATCTGCTCTAAAGATCTTGGAATATGTGAAAGGATCTCCGGGAAATGGACTTTTATTTTAGAATAATAATGATTTGGGGATTGAAGCCTATTTTGCTGCCAGTTATGTTGGGTTTCTCAGTGGGATGCACATCACATGTACGCAACGGAATAAATCAAGAAAACCCAAAGAGAAATGGATCTTGTGATAATCATTGATCAAGAAGTAAAACCAACTTTGAATAAAAGTATACCTTACCGGGATTGAGTCGACACTCAACCAATATGCTCCAAAAGGTAAGTCTCTGGCCGGTGAGTAAGTCCACGAAAAAACAAATATGCGATTCTACAGTGATCCACACGAACGGGAGAACGCCGACACTACGTCAAATGAAATCCGGGAAGGAGAATAGAAAGCACTTTGCGTCTTCATAGACTGCTAGTGTTGGGTATATTGGTTTAAATGTACCTGATTTGAAGAAGCCTCACCCAACTCAATGATATACATCAAAATGTATTTGATGTATTTTGAGTTTACTTGTGCAGGTTAAGTATTTACAGGAAAGAAGAAAAAGTTTCTAAGTCCATGTGTCGACCCAGGAGCAAAGTGTCGACACTTAAGAAGACTTGTGTCGACACCCAGGCAAGCAGTGTCGACACTTGGAGTCATTGTGTCGACACCAGGGATGCTGAGTCGACACCAGACAGAAAGTGTCGACACAAGGAGCTGTGTCGACACTCAATGAAGAAGAGTGCAATGAAGCAGTGTCGACACATAGCAGTTGTGTCGACACCCAGTGAAACTGTGTCTACATCAGAAAGTGTCGACACTTGGAGGCTGTGTCGACACTCAGCAAAAGTCAGCAGAGACTAAGTACAAGTGTCGACACCCAGAACAATGTATCGACACACAGCAGACGAGCCAACACTTGAAGAAAGTGTCGACACAAGGAAGAATGTGTCGACACTCAGCTGAAGACTCAACACTTGAAGAAAGTGTCGACACAAGAAAGAATGTGTCGACACTCAGCTGAAGACTCAACACTTGAAGAAAGTGTCGACAAAAGGAGCTGTGTCAACACTTAGCAAAGTTCAAGAATATTCTAAGTACAAGTGTCGACACAAAGGAGATGTGTCGACACTCAGCAAAAGTCTCAACAGAAGAAGTATGTGTCGACACAAGGAGCTGTGTCGACACTCAGCAAGTTCAACATATGAAGATGTGTCGACACAAAGGTGTTGTGTCGACACTTAGAAGAGTTCAGCAAAATACTGAAGTATAAGGACTTGTGTCGACACACATTATCAGTGTCGACACATGAAGAAGAAGCAGTGTCGAGATATAAAATCTACAACACAAGGAGTTGTGTCGACACTTAGACAACTTGTGTCGATACTTAGTCTATAAGTGTCGATACTTAAAGACAGACAGTCTCGACACTTTCAGACAGTTACAGAATTTTCAAGAACTGACTGGATGACTTGACAGCTGCCATTGCAGCCGGTCTACTACACCTGTCAGTGTTGTCAGAAATCAGTTATGAACCGGACTAGCCGGTTACCATGAATAAGGCCTATAAATAGGCTTACAATGTCTATAGAAGAAGTTGTTCAGATCATTGATCAAGTAATTAACAAAGAAGAAGATCTAGCTATTCCTTGAAGAATCTAGTGAAGATCTAAGAAGTTGGAGAGAGAGAGCTCCATCCAAGAAGTCAGCCATTGGAACCTGGCTGAGAAGAAGGGTTCAGATTTATTCTGAATCTTAAGTAGCAGAGATCAAGGATCAACTGCAGAAGAGGTCAATCTTATTGAGTTCTACATTCAAGAAGATTTGAAGAAAGCCAAGTCAGATTGATTTCAGCTGAGTTCTTCCAAGAACTCATCAAGAATCTCACAACTCTTCTCTCTTGTCTCTGAGTTGTTGAGTTACAATTGTTGTATTCATATTATCTTGTAGGATCCTTAGTGATCTGAGTCTTTGTAAGCCTGTAATTATAAAGGCTGAGTGTAGGGCTTAAGTGCCTGAGTGTAGGAGATTTGAATCTCTGAGTGTAGGCCTATTGTGGCTGAGTGTAGGCCTTGGTGGCTGAGTGTAGGCCTTGGTGGCTGAGTGTAGGCTTTGTGAAGAAGCTGAGTTGTAGGGCCTTGGGCCTGAGGTGTAGGAACCTGTGTTGTGGGTTCTGAGTGTAAGATCTGAGGATCTGAGATAGTAGAGAGTTGGGCCGAATCTAGTACACTGCTAGATAGGCGAAGGGGGGAAAGTGGATGTACCCAAACCTTGGGGAACCACTATAAAACTGTGTGTCTACTGTGTGCTGTGGACTGCTGTGATTGCTGAATGTGTGCTGTATTAAAGTAGTTATAATTCTGTGTTAGATTCTGAATTCTGCCTAAAAATTAAAAAGATTCAAGTCACCTATTCACCCCCCCTCTAGGTGTTTAGGTACAATATCTTTCAAGTGGTATCAAAGCCAGGTTTCTCAAAAAGGACATAACTGTCTGAGTAGATCCTGTTGCCAGATTCAGTCTAAGTCAAATTACAGAATCAAGAAAATCAAGAACCATGGGTTCCACTGAGAATCACAAGGAATTGGGATCCATGAAGTTACCCATATGTAGAAAAGAGATCTTTGGTATCTGGAAGGAAAGGGTGAGACTGTTTATGGAAGCCTCAGACCCTAGGATTTATATCACAGTGAAAGAAGGGCCATATGTGCCCATGAAGGTTTCAGTCTTAGATGCCAATCAGAGAACACCTAAGGATTTCTCTGAAATGACAAAAGATGAAATTGTTCTAGCCACTATGGATAAGAGGGCTCAAAACATTATTGTGAGTGCCATAGATGATGCTACTTTTCAGAATTTGATACACTGTAAGACAACTAAAGAGATATGTGATACTCTTATTGTGTACATGGAGGGTTCTGAAGAAGTAAGGCAAGACATAAAATCCTTGCTAAACCAAGAATATGAAAGTTTTAGACAAGGTAAAGCTGATAGCATAACTGAATGCTATAAGAAGTTCTACAGGATTGTGAATGAGCTCATGTCCTATGGCAGAGAGTTTAGTAATTATGAACTCAATGATAAGTTTCTAAGGTTCCTAACAAAAGATTGGGACACCAAGATTTGTGCCATTAGGGAAATGACAAAGTTGGCAGAAATTCCTACACCAACACTGTTTGGCAAACTGCTGTCCTATGAAATGCAGTTAATGGTGAGGAAAGAAGAGGAAAAATCAACAAGAAGTGAACATAAAGAAAGGACAGTGGCCTTCAAAACAGAAGCCCCCAGAAAGTACAGAAGTAAGTCACCAACTCCACCTCCAAAGATTGCTGAAACTGAGTCAGATAATTCAGAAAGTAGTAGAAAGTCTGAAAGCAGTGAAAGTGATGAGGACTTTGCTGCCTTCACAAGACATTTTCAGAAGTTCTTAAAGAAGAAACAGTGGAGGACAAGACCATCTACTTCACAGGGAAAGGAAGACTATTATCAGAATAAAAAGTCTTCAAAGAAAGACAGGAAAAAGTCCAAGTCTAGCAAAGCAATAATATCAAAAATTGTATGTTATTGCTGTAATAGACAAGGACATGTCATTGCAGACTGTCCAGAGAAGAGGAAGGAGTCTAGTGACAAGAAAAGGACTCAATACAAGGGCAAGAAGGAAAAGACTTTTGTTGTCAAAAAGGACAAGAGCCTATCAGATATTTCTTCATCAGAAACTGAGTCAGATGCTGAGGCATTGTTGGGTATTGCATCCACAACGTACCTGATTTGAAGAAGCCCCTGAACAAGCTAAGGTAAATAGACAATGTTTTTGACAAAATATTTCAGGTTGTGCTTGCAGTTATTCCACGCTAAGTGCACACCAATGTCAGGGTGCAGTAGGTCAATATACACGGGTCTGCACAACGTAATCCCTCGTTGAGCAGATCAATGTGTTGGCCTACGTGTACTCTCTCTATTGGAGTGCACTTACTTTCAAGTACAGGGCTGTAACTATGCAAAAGCAGACAAGGAGCAAGGATGGGTCAAAGAGCAGCTCTTGGGTGGAAAGACGAAAAATTGTCTAAGTATAATTCGGCGAGAATCACTAGTGATTCTCGCCGAATCGTCGAGAATCATTAGTGATTCTCGCCGACTCTATCCGGCTACCTCAAAGCGGTGCCAAGTAAGATTCGGCGAGAATCACTAGTGATTCTCGCCGAACCCATCGTTGAGCAGATCATGGCCAAGTAACATTCGTCGAGAATCAACAAGTGATTCGGAGAGAATCATCAAGTGATTCGGCGAGAATCACTAGTGATTCTCGACGAATCGTCGAGAATCACTAACTGATTCTCGCCGATTCGTCGAGAATCACCTTCGATTCTCGCCGATTTTGCCTTAGACAATTTTCTGGAACTCCCTGAACCGGATCCTGCAGCTGGCACTATTTTGAACCGGATTTTGGGTTTCTACTTGTGGGACCCACAACGGTCATATTGAAAGTGTCTACAGTATATATACATGTATTTTTTGAATAGTAGACACACAGAAAGAAGCCGAGCCGATCTTGACCTAAAATCGCGAGTTTCGCTCCGCCGCCGCCGTCGTCGCTCGAGCAAGTTGGTCGCCGCTTTTGATCAAGATTTCTTCCTGATCTTCCGGCGACAGAAGCTTAGCGAAGCTTAGAGTCTCACGCGTCTATCCAGAGATTCCTTCTCTCTCGATTTGTTGATCGGGAAAAACTTCCCCGTCCGAATCGATCGAGACGACTGATCCTAGAGTGACCGTTTGTAGACCTAGCTTGCTTCGCTACGAAGTTTGGATCTCCAGAGTACAGCAGCCTCACATCGTTGTCGCCTCCGAACCCGTGAACCTAGCCACCGCCCATCTTGCCGCCGCCGGTTCCGGGGAGATCCTCTCCAAGAGAGATCTAGGGTTGTGGACTCCTTGTGGACTTCAAGAACACGTCGTCAACGAAGAGAGACACCTTAGTCTCCAAACGTAGTTTGTATCTCTTGTACATTCTAGTTTTACTTTTGTTGTAAAGGAACGTAGGTTCCTAGTTGTAAGTGTTGGGTGCAACCCGTGTTGTGGGAGTGTTGACTCCTACGTGTGGAAGGGTTCCTTCCGATAGTGCAGGGATTGGATTTCAATCCTGTTGGTGTTAGAAAGTAGAGAACAAGAAGCGAAAAGTAGAGAACAAGCGAACAAACTTTTGAATAATTGAAATTTTATTATCCAAAAAAGATATCATTTACAAAGGTATGGCCTCCCTTATATAGAATGGAGGAGATAAGAAAGAGAGTATACAAACAATGTGGGACTAAACATTTACAGTACTGAGCGGCTAGAATAATGGAGACCGCATAGGCCGCGCGGTTAGACAGATGGGCTAACCGCTCGGCAACTCCAGCAGGATAGAACAGGCCGCAGAGGTAGACCGACAGACCGCCCGGTCTACAAACCGCTGGATCAGACCGCTAAGCCGCTCGGTCAACAAACCGCTGGATCAGACCGCCAAGCCGCCCGGTCTAATACTTCAACACTCCCCCTCAAGCTGGAGCATAGATGTCAATCATGCCCAGCTTGTCACAAATGCGGAAGAAGGAAGTAGAAACCGGCTTGGTGAAGATATCTGCCAACTCCTTGTCAGAGGTGACAAAAGGAGTACAAATCTGATTCTTCAAAATCTCCTCCCGAATGAAGTGACAGTCAACCTCTATATGCTTCGTTCTCTCATGGAAGACCGGATTTCTGGATATGTGTATAGCGGCCTTGTTGTCACAGAACATAGGGAGAGGACAATCATATACCTCGCCCAGGTCAAGCATGAGAGCCCGCAACCACTTTAACTCACACGTAGTTGACGCCATACTCCGGTATTCTGCTTCGGCACTGGATCTGGAAACAACAGACTGTTTCTTGCTCTTCCAAATCACGAGATTACCTCCAACAAAGGTACAAAAACCTGACGTGGATTTACGATCGCCTTTGTCATCCGCGTAACTTGAGTCTGAGTAGGCCTCAACCCTCAGCGGCCATTTTTCTAGAAGAGTAACCCTCTGCCCGGTGCTGCTTTGATATACTCTAAAATCTTCAGGGCGGACTGAAGATGACACTCCCTGGGAGCTTGCATAAACTGACTGACCTTTCCTACAGCGTAGGCGATGTCGGGTCTAGTCACCGTGAGATAGATGAGTTTCCCTACCAAACGTCTGTACCGTGTGACATCAGATAGAGGAGGCGATTCATCCGTCCACGTTTTGTCTTCTCCAACAGCCATGGGAAGATGAGCTGGTTTGGCACCTGTCAAGCCTGCTTCTCGAAGAAGATCAAGGGCATACTTCCGTTGAGAGAGAACCAAGGAGTCAGGTTTCCGAGAGATTTCTATCCCCAAAAAGTATTTTGGGGAGCCCATATCCTTCGTGACCAAGTGCTGACGGAGGTGCTTCTTCGTCAAGTCCACCCCATCTCGGTCATCACCAGTAAGGAGAATATCATCCACATATACGGCCAAAACCACCAGCCCCGAGGCCGTTTTGCGAATGAATAAGGAGTGATCGGCCGAACTCCTTTGAAAGCCGATGGTTGCCACAATACCACTGAATTTTTCGAACCATGCCCGAGGGCTCTGCTTTAGGCCATAAATGGCCTTCTTCAAATGACAGACACGTGTCTCCCCCTGAGCAACATACCCAGGAGGTTGCTCCATATAGACGTCCTCCTGAAGATCGCCATAGAGAAAGGCATTCTTCACATCAAGCTGGGAAATAACCCAAGCCCGGTTAACAGCCACAGAAAAGAGAACCCGGATGGTGCTGAGGCGAGCAACCGAAGAGAAGGTATCAAAGTAATCAACGCCATAAGTCTGAGTAAAGCCCTTGGCCACCAGCCGGGCTTTGTAGCGATCCACAGTGCCGTCGGGGTGAAACTTCACAACAAAAACCCAGCGACAGCCAACCACATCAGTGCCCACGGGAGGAGGAACCAGGGTCCAGGTACCCCGTTCAGTAAGAGTAGCCATCTCCTCATCCATGGCAGACTTCCAATGAGGGAGAGCGAGAGCCTCCTGGTAGGTACGAGGAGTAGAAGTAGCAGAGATAGCCAAGGCAAAACACCTGCGAGAAGGAGAAAGCTGATCATAAGAAACAACAGCCGTGAGCGGGTGTTGAGTACACGCCCGCACCCCTTTGCGAAGGGCAATGAGAACATCCAGATCATCGGGAGCGTCGGCGACGGGAGCGTCAGCGACCGGAGCGTCCGTGGCGGAGAAGGCTGGCCCGGGACTAGAGAGAGACGGCAGCGGAGAGGAGGGTGGAGGGGTGGGTGGGGAGACGGACTGAGAAGGAGTCGGCGGAGGAGGAGACGAAGGTGGGAAAACGTCGAGAGGTGTGGAAGGAACGGAGATATCAGAAGGAAGAGAAGGAAGAGAAGAGGAAGGAGAGAAATAGGAAGCATTTTCGAAAAAAGTCACATCTGCGGAGACAAACTGCTTGCGGAGAAGGGGGTCAAAGCAACAATAGCCTTTTTGAGTGGTAGAGTACCCCAAAAAGACACATTTGGTGGAACGGGGGGAAAGCTTGTCGCGGGTAGCGGAGGGAGCGTGAACAAAGGCCGTACAGCCAAAGACACGGAGAGGAAGAGGAAAAGGTTCCTGGTGGGGGTAGAGAAGGGAGAAGGGAGTCCGGCCGTGGAGGACCGTGGAGGGAATGCGATTGATAAGATAGCAAGCGAGGAGCACAGCGTAGCCCCAGTAGGAGCGAGGGACGTGCATCTGCGCCATGAGAGTACGCGCAACATCAAGCAGGTGACGGTTTTTACGCTCCGCCACCCCATTCTGTTGGGAGGTGTAAACACAAGTCGTTTGATGAATGAGGCCGTGTTGGTGAAAGAACGCGGAGAACTCATGAGACAGATATTCCTGGGCATTATCAGAACGTAAGACTTTAATAGAAATAGCAAATTGAGTCTTAATCATAAAGTAAAAAGATTGCCAAACAGAAAATAGTTCAGAGCGATCCTTTAAGAGATACACCCAGGTACATCGAGTAAAATCATCGATAAAAGTGACAAAATAGGAACTGCCCCGACCAACTGTGAGGGTAGGAGCAGGACCCCATACATCAGAATGAATAAGATCAAAAATGCGAGAGGAGCCACGACCTTGCTTCGGTGGGAAGGAGGAGCGATGATGTTTGCCAAGCTGACACGCATCACAGTTGAGCGGAGAACTGGTGGGAGGTAAGTGGGGCAGAAGCTGACGAATAAGCCGAGAAGGAGGATGTCCAAGACGAAGATGCCACTGAAGGAGATCGGTGGAGGAGGAGTAGGCAGAAAGAGCAGAAACATCGTCGAGGAAGTAGAGGCCGCCGCTCTCAGTCCCAGTAGCAATCGTCCGCTGGGTCCTCGGGTCCTGAAAAGAACAAGTAGTGGGAGTGAATAAAACGGAGCACTGAAGTTGCCGGCATAAAGTAGTAACAGATAACAAATTGCACAGGAACTTCGGGACATAGAGGGTATCCTCCAAGCAAAGCGATGGAGTGAGTTGAACCATGCCCGTCCCATGAACCGGAGACGGGGAACCATCCGCCACACGAACTGGGGGTAAGCGGTCATGGGTCTCAAGACGGGAGAAGCAATGAGGGTTGCCCGTCATATGATTGGTGGCACCGGAGTCAATCAGCCATTTACCTTGGGTAACGACGTGGGCACTACCTGACGTCGTGGCCACAGAGGCAGACGGCCTAGAAGAGGCGGAGGCCGAAGGAGCATCACCGGAAGGGCGAAGATGAGGATGTTTCTGCCAGCAGCGGTCAACAGTATGACCAGTACGATTACAGTGAGAGCAGAAGAACCGGGAGGAACCCCGTCCGCCAGAGGAGCTTCGGCCACTCGGGCCCCCCCGCTGAGCTTGGTGAGCAGAGGAGTCCTGGGAAGGGGGGGAGGCCAACAGAGGCCGCTGGAGGAGCGAAGTAACGGCGGCAATGCGAGCCGCAGTGGCATCCAAAGTAGGAGATTCCGCTTCACCCAAGATCTGCTGGCGGATCATATCATAAGAGTCGGGAAGACGAAGAAGATAACAAACAACCAGGAGTTCCTGGAAGTGTTTGTGCTGGTCGGCCAAGTCCGCGGAGAAGGGGCGATTCTGGAGGATTTCAGCCCCAAGGGCCTGAACCTGCTGATAAGCCGCAGTTGGGGACATGGAAGGGCGGGCGAAGAGGTCCGCATAGAGAGTATAAATGCGGGACGTCTGGCCCCCCTTAGAATAGAGAGCAGCGAGGTGAAGCCATGCGGCCTTGACTGTCTCATCATGGCGAATGACGGGAAGGCACTCATCAGAAAGGTTGTTGGCCAGCCAGGTGCGAACAAGAGCATCACTCGCATCCCAGTCATCAAACTCAGGATAGGTGCGAGGAGGAGGGTCATCGGTGAGGTGATGACGCTTGCGTTGAGAACGAAGGAGAAAGGTGAAAGAGACGCTCCAATCGGGATAGTTGGAGCCCACAAGCTTGGAAAGGGTGCCAAGGTTGCCCGAAGGAGGAGGAGGAGAAGGAGCTGCAGGAGTAGTGGTGAGACCGGAGGTAGTCATAGAACCCGGAAGCAGAAGAAGCCGCACGAACAGGAGCGGTTAGAAAACAGAGGAAGCCGCGCGAACAGTAGCGGCTAGAAAGAGGCACTGCGGGAAAGAGGTCGCGCAGACTGAAAAGGCCGAGCGAACAGAAGAGAGGAGAAGAGCAGGTGACCGCGACCAAGATGCGGGTAAGAAAGAGACAACCCGCACGGTCAGGCAGATCACAGCAGCGGCTAGAAGGCGGTCAAAGGCTCGGCGGGGAAGAAGTCGCACGAACTGAGAAGCCCGAGCGAACAGAAAAGAGGAGAAGAGCTGGCGACTGCGACCAAGATACGGGTGAGAAAGGAACAACCCGCACGGTCAGGCAGATCACAGCAGCAAACTGCGAGTAGAGAGACAATACACACGCGGACAGGGACAGACCGCAACGACTAGGAAGTCGGATTGGCAAGAAAGAACAAGGAGCGCGGCGACAACGAAACAGGTCGCTACGACAACAAGGAGAAGGAGAAGAGAACCAAGAAGGAGCAAGCCGCGCGAACAGGTTGGCGGACAAAAAACAAGCCGCACGGATAGAAACAGGCCGCGCGGATAGAAGAGAGGGCAAGCCGCGAATCAAGTCGCAGAGCGCGGAAAAGAAGTCGCGAACAACAGAGGGCGCACAGAATCAAGAGGAAATGACCGTGTCCTCTGATACCATGTTAGAAAGTAGAGAACAAGAAGCGAAAAGTAGAGAACAAGCGAACAAACTTTTGAATAATTGAAATTTTATTATCCAAAAAAGATATCATTTACAAAGGTATGACCTCCCTTATATAGAATGGAGGAGATAAGAAAGAGAGTATACAAACAATGTGGGACTAAACATTTACAGTACTGAGCGGCTAGAATAATGGAGACCGCATAGGCCGCGCGGTTAGACAGATGGGCTAACCGCTCGGCAACTCCAGCAGGATAGAACAGGCCGCAGAGGTAGACCGACAGACCGCCCGGTCTACAAACCGCTGGATCAGACCGCTAAGCCGCTCGGTCAACAAACCGCTGGATCAGACCGCCAAGCCGCCCGGTCTAATACTTCAACAAAGAGACCGAGTCGTCCCTTGTTGGGAGATAGGTCGAAGGGGGAAAGTGGATGTACCCAAATCAGGGAACCATTATAAATAGCTTGTGTATTCTGTGTGCTGTGCTATTTATTTTTATTGTGCAGGTACAATTTTAAATTCCGCATAAACGCTGCACATCACCTATTCCCCCCCCCCCCATAGGTGAAGATAGTTGACACTAGGTGGACTTTCAAGTGGTATCAAAGCAGGTTACTCATCAAAAAGGTTAACACCTTGAGTTGAATCCTGCCACTAGTGTCAAGAAGAAGAAAAACATCTACCATGGACGGTCTCAAGTTCACAAGCAAGATCCCAGTGTGCACCAGGCTCAACTTTTCTATCTGGAAGGAAAGGATCAGGTTCTACATGGAAGCAGTTGATCCTCGACTCTTCATGATCGTGGAGGAGGGACCTTATGTCCCCACTAAGGCCTCCACCATTGATCCTACCAAGAAAGTGCCGAAGACACTTTCTGAAATGGACAAGGACGAGATGGTACTAGTGGGACTTGACAAGAAGGCGCAGAACATTCTGGTCAGCGCAGTTGATGACTCAATGATGCAGAACTTCTGCAACTGCAGGACAACACAGGATATCTGGCATTGCCTGATCATCCTAATGGAGGGCACTGATGAAGTGAGAGATGATCGGAGATCCCTCCTGAACCAGAAATATGAGGCCTTCAGACAAGGGCCTAAGGAAGAGATCGGAGTCACCTACGAGAACTTCCTCAAGATTGTCAACGCCCTCAAAGGATACGGAAGAGTGTTCACTAATGGTGAACTCAATGATAAATTCCTTAGGTCCCTTACTAAGGAATGGGACACAAAGATCTGCGCCATCCGAGAGTTTGGAAGACTAGCTGAAACAGACCCGCAAATCCTGTTTGGGAAGCTGATGTCCTATGAGCTTCAGCTGAACACCAGGAAAGCAGAAGAAGAAGCAGAGAAGGCTGCAGCCAAAGAAAAGACTGTGGCTCTAAAAGCCAGTCACTCCAGAAAAGGCAAGGGTACGGTTCATACCGTGCCAGGAAGAAGGATGAGGAGGAGGACTCCGAGCCATGCTCCTCCAGCTCAGAGCTGTCGGAGGAAGATTTCTCCCTCATCACCCGAGAGTTCAAGAAGTTCCTCAAGATGCGGAATCAAAGAAAGAGAGACGGCTCCTCCTCCAGGCATCAGAAGAAAAATTATTCTTCTGACAGGTATGCTTCTAAACCGAACAAACATCGCTCCTCTGACATTATTTGCTTTGGATGCAATAAGCCAGGACACGTCGTGGCCGACTGCTATCAAGGCAAGAGAGAAAAAGAGAAAGAAGAGGAGCACAAATCTTCGAGAGATAAGAAGAAAGAGCGGAGCTACATCGCCAAAAGGCCAAAGACACTGAGTGAGTCTGATTCCTCAGACTCCAGTGATGATGAGGAAGCCTACTTCGGGCTGGTGGGTCGCTCCGACTCAGAAGGAGAATGCCCCCCATTTACTGGGAAGGTAAAAGCTCACACCCCTCTCTCCGACTCTGAATCTGATCCTGAGTCTCAGGATGATGAACCTGAAGATAGCCTTTCGGCCCGTGAAGCGGAGCTCCTCGAGAAGTATGAGCTTCTGCTCAACACTTTTGAGGAGTGTCGTAAGAGACTGAAGGCTGAGAAAAAGGAAGTGAAATTCCTTAAGGGTGAGAGTGTCTCCCTAAGGGAAGAAATCACCAGTTTGATTTCTCTACGACAGGAGCATCTTGACCTGACTTCAAAGCATTCAGAGTCTCTCAAGCTCCTTGATCTTAAGCAGGAGGAAGTCGACAAGTTGGAAGAACAACTTGCGGCAGAAAGGAAGATCGTCAAGAGCTTCTCTATGCCAAAAACAGTTCTTCCAGTTGTTGATACCTTCTCTGCTCAGGACAAAGGAGCTGGCTTGGGGCATGTAGGGGTATCTGGTTCCTCATCCAGGAGAAACAGGAACCAGAGGAAGAATAAGGCCGCCAAGAAGGCCTCTGCTGCTGAAAAGGGAAAGGCTCCGCTCAGTCCTGTTGCGTTCAGAAAGCCTGGCTTTCCTTGCAACCAGCATGACTTTGAATCAACCTTTGGTCATCATTTCCGGCCCTCGGTTGCAAAGCCAAAGAGCCGATATGATGGTTGGACCTTTCCCCGGAACTTCGGTGAGAGTGCCTTCAAGGCACCTTATGAGAAAATCCACATGGGAAATTATGGTCAATTCTCTAGCGGCCATAATGGAAAGCAGGCACCAAAAGCCAAGCCTGTTATACAGAAGGTGAAGAAGTCTTGTGACTGCAATCACTGTGAGGCCCCCACCTCCAGATCCAAAGCCCTGGATGTACCCACCGTTCCCATGGTAAGGCAGGAGCCTAGGAAGAGGTACAACAGATTCGACTGTTGGTGCTGTGGCAAAGTCGGTCACTTTGCCGTGGATTGTTGGTTTAATCCAAGGTATTACGAGACTCCCTATGTTAGCAATGCGAGGCCGACCACTCGTAGGGTTAACCAACCGAGGGGGAGTATGCTAACCAGGAATCTAGGACCCAAGTTCGATTGGGTTCCTAAGGAAAATTAATCTTGTTTTGCAGGAATGTCCAAAGGCCACCAAAATGCCGATCTGGTACTTGGACAGTGGATGCTCCTGACATATGACTGGGACAAGAAGCCTGCTGCGTGATTACACTCCAGTCGAGAATGGACCCAAAGTCATCTTTGGAGGATCAGATCGAGGAGTCACCAGAGGTTACAGTATGATTTCCAACGGTATAATCTCTATCACCGACGTGGCTTATGTTGAAGGGTTAAACCATAACCTGATCAGTGTAAGTCAGTTATGTGACAAAGGTTATGACGTTAAGTTCTGCAAGGATAAATGTCTGATAATTTCACGTACCTCTTCTGAGACGGTATTATCAGACATTAGGAGCAGAAATATATTCTGCTTAGATTTTCTCAGTTTAGATTCATCTACCCCCGTATGCCTAGTGGCAGCTGGCAGTGCATCTCTTTGTGATCAATGACACAAGAGATTGACACATATTAATTTCAAGATAATTAGTATGCTGTTTTCGAAGAACTTAGTAAGGGATGCTCCCAATATCAAGTGCATCAAAGATAGCCCCTGTCCTGCATGCCAGATGGGCAAACAGACTCGGGCTACCTTTAAGAGCATTGCAGACAAAGACTCTTGCCGATGTCTTTACCTTCTACATATGGACTTGTTTGGTCCAATGCAAGTTCATAGCTTGGGAGGCAAGTCCTTTACGCTAGTGATAGTTGATGATCATTCTCGGTTTACTTGAGTGTTCTTCTTAAAACGAAAGTCAGATACGTTTGACATCTTCACTAGTTTTGTCAAGCAGGTTCAGAACGAATTTAACTGCTCAGTGGTCAAAATCAGAAGTGACCATGGAACAGAATTCGAATCTGGTGCTATGACAGAGTTTTGTGAAGAACAAGGTATCTTTCATGAGTTTTCCTCCCCGCGCACTCCTCAGCAAAATGGAGTTGCGGAGAGGAGAAATAGAACTCTCATTGAAGCCTGTACGACAATGTTGAAAGACGCTTCTCTCCCAGAATACTTCTGGGCAGAGGCTGTCAATACAGCTTGTCATGTACAAAACCGAGCATTGATCAACAAGCATCATCGTAAGACGCCTTACGAGCTACTGAAAGGCAGAAAACCAACCATGTCCTACTCGAGGATCTTTGGTTGCAGATGCTATGTACTGAATAATGGGAAGTACCCGCGTACTAAATTTGGTGAAAAATGCTTCGAAGGCATATTCATGGGCTATAGTTCCCACAGTCGGGCATATAGGGTCTTCAATAAGAAAACCCTAGTGGTAGAAGAATCAATAAATATTGTATTTGATGAAGGAAGTTTGCTTAACTGCAATTCTTCCAGTGGTATTCTTGAAGATGCAGGTGCACGACTTGAACAGCTGAGTCTGGATGAGACCGCTAAAGATGACACTCCTAAGTACGTCAAAGTTTCCACCTCCACATCATCTGGGAACGTTGAAGATCAAAATGGAACAAATCTCCTAGAAGGAGGAGAAGCCCAAGAAGTAGTCGAAGCTCCAGACGCCAGACTTCTAGAGCTCCGGCACGTGAGAGATCATCCTAGAGATCAGATCATCGGAGATCCTCGTGTCGGTGTCAGAACTCGAAGAGGTACTATTAACGAAGTATTGCATCTTAGCTTCCTGTCACAGGTTGAGCCAAAGAAGTTCGACGAGGCGAACAAAGATGCAGCATGGATCCTGGCCATGCAAGATGAACTACATCAATTCGAACGTTGCAACGTTTGGACGCTAGTTCCCATATCATACAAGCAGAATGTGATTGGCACCAAGTGGATCTTCAGAAACAAGCTGGATGAACATGGTGTCATCATAAAGAACAAGGTAAGGATGGTGGCTCAAGGTTACAGACAGGAGGAGGGGATTGACTTCGACCAGACCTTCGCACCAGTAGCAAGGCTCGAGGCAATCAGATTGTTCTTGGCGTATGCTTCACACAAAGGATTCACAGTCTATCAAATGGATGTGAAATCAGCATTCCTGAATGGAGACCTGAAAGAGGAAGTATACGTCGCTCAACCCCAGGTTTTGTCAATCCTACTTATCCCAATCATGTGTATTTTCTCAATAAAGCTTTATATGGTTTAAAACAAGCTCCACGAGCTTGGTATGAGACTTTATCTAGTTTTCTTCTTGAGAACAAGTTCTCTAGAGGTAAAATAGATAAAACATTGTTTCTCAAGGAAGTCAAAGGCAAGATCTTGCTGGTGCAAATCTATGTCGATGACATTATATTCGGCTCAACGGACAACAATCTTTGCAAAAAGTTTTCTAAACTTATGCAAGGAAAGTTTAAAATGAGCAGTATGAGAGAGCTCAAGTATTTCTTGGGACTTCAAGTGAAACAGTCTGAGGATGGAATCTTCATCTCTCAGACGAAGTTCACAAATGAACTCCTTAAGAAATTCGGTATGGAGAATGCAACCTCTATGAGGACTCCAATGGGATCCACTATGTCTCTGGATAAGGATGAGAAAGGTAAACCTTTCGATAAAACCAAATACAGGAGCATCATTGGATCCCTGCTCTACCTTACTGCCAGTAGACCGGATATCATGTTCTCCACATGTGTCTGTGCCAGATATCAGGTGAACACTAAGAAATCTCACTATGTCGCTGCAAAGCGAATTCTAAGATACCTTAAAGGTACTCCCAATCTTGGCTTGTGGTACCCGAGAAATAATGATGTCGAGCTAATAGGTTTTTCAGATGCTGATTTTGCAGGGAGTAGGGATGACAGGAAAAGCACTTCCGGGACGTGTCAATTCCTCGGAAGAAGGCTTATCTCATAGAATAGCAAGAAGCAGAATTGTGTAGCTACCTCCACAGCAGAGTCTGAGTACATCTCGGCAGGCAGCTGTTGCGCATAACTCCTATGGATCAGAAATCAGTTAGCCGACTACGACCTTCAGTTCAAGGAAGTTCCAATGTACTGCGACTCCTCCAGTGCAATTGCCATTGTCAACAATCCGGTATCGCACAGCAGAACGAAGCATATTGAAGTGCGCTACCACTTCATTCGGGAGCACGTGGAGAACAAGGACATCTCTCTCTATTATGTCCCCACGGACAAGCAGATTGCTGATATATTCACAAAGCCCTTAGACGAGGCCAAGTTCAATCTTTTCAAGACTGAATTGGGGATGCTAAATTATGAGGAATGAAGTCTACAGAAGCTCCAGGCTCGTGCAAGATCTGAGGGGGAGCAAGGAACTCAAGTGTGAGCACAGATGCAAGAACTGAGGGGGAGCAAGGGGTCAAATGCTACAGACCCAGATTTGCAGAAGCCGAAAAGGGGGAGATTACCCTCTCGGCTAAGGCTAAGGTGGCTCCAAAGTTTGCCCGCACGAAATTGGTATCGGTAATGAATATCTCTCTCAACTTATTTCAAGGTTACGATTTTCATTCCCATACGCTTTATTCACCTTAGCTTGTAGGGTTTAGGCTTCTTCAAATAGGGGGAGATTGTTGGGTATTGTATCCACAACGTACCTGATTTGAAGAAGCCCCTGAACAAGCTAAGGTAAATAGGCAATGTTTTTGACAAAATATTTCAGGTTGTGCTTGCAGTTATTCCACGCTAAGTGCACACCAATGTCAGGGTGCAGTAGGTCAATATACACGGGTCTGCACAACGTAATCCCTCGTTGAGCAGATCAATGTGTTGGCCTACGTGTACTCTCTCTATTGGAGTGCACTTACTTTCAAGTACATGGCTGTAACTATGCAAGAGCAGACAAGGAGCAAAGATGGGTCAAGAAGCAGCTCTTGGGTGGAAAGACGAAAAATCGTCTAAGTATAATTCGGCGAGAATCACCAAGTGATTCTCGCCGATTCGGCGAGAATCACTTGGTGATTCTCGCCGAATCGTCGAGAATCATTAGTGATTCTCGCCGACTCTATCCGGCTACCTCAAAGCGGTGCCAAGTAAGATTCGGCGAGAATCACTAGTGATTCTCGCCGAACCCATCGTTGAGCAGATCATGGCCAAGTAATATTCGTCGAGAATCAACAAGTGATTCGGAGAGAATTATCAAGTGATTCGGCGAGAATCACTAGTGATTCTCGACGAATCGTCGAGAATCACTAACTGATTCTCGCCGATTCGTCGAGAATCACCTTCGATTCTCGCCGATTTTGCCTTACACAATTTTCTGGAACTCCCTGAACCGGATTCTGCAGCTGGCACTATTTTGAACCGGATTTTGGGTTTCTACTTGTGGGACCCACAACGGTCATATTGAAAGTGTCTACAGTATATATACGGGTATTTTTTGAACAGTAGACACACAGAAAGAAGCCGAGCCGATCTTGACCTAAAATCGTGAGTTCCGCTCCGCCGCCGCCGTCGTCGCTCGAGCAAGTTGGTCGTCGCTTTTGATCAAGATTTCTTCCTGATCTTCCGACGACAGAAGCTTAGCGAAGCTTAGAGTCTCACGCGTCTATCCAGAGATCCCTTGTCTCTCGATTTGTTGATCGGGAAAAACTTCCCCGTCCGAATCGATCGAGACGACTGATCCTAGAGTGACCGTTGGTAGACCTAGCTTGCTTCGCTAGGAAGTTTGGATCTCCAGAGTACAGCAGCCGCACATCGTTGTCGCCGCCGAACCCGTGAACCTAGCCGCCGCCCATCTTGCCGCCGCCGATTCCGCGGAGATCCTCTCCAAGAGAGATCTAGGGTTGTGGACTCCTTGTGGACTTCAAGAACACGTCGTCAACGAAGAGGGACACCTTAGTCTCCAAACGTAGTTTGTATCTCTTGTACATTCTAGTTTTACTTTTGTTGTAAAGGAACGTTGGTTCCTAGTTGTAAGGGTTGGGTGCAACCCGTATTGTGGGAGTGTTGACTCCTACGTGTGGAAGGGTTCCTTCTGATAGTGCAAGGATTGGATTTCAATCCTGTTGGTGAAGAGACCGAGTCGTCCCTTGTTGGGAGATAGGTCGAAGGGGGAAAGTGGATGTACCCAAATCGGGGAACCACTATAAATAGCTTGTGTATTCTGTGTGCTGTGCTGTTTATTTTTATTATGCAGGTACAATTTTAAATTCTGCATAAACGCTGCACGTCACCTATTCCCCCCCCCCCATAGGTGAAGATAGTTGACACTAGGTGGACTTTCAGGCATATATAGGACTGTTTGCTGAGGAAGAAGAAGAAGAGTTCATTCAGATCATGAACTCTATATATGAACAAGAAGACAGTCAGTGCCAAGCGATAATGGCATTGACAGAAAGTGACAAAATCCTGGAGCAGCCAGGACCTAGTAAGGTACAACATTGTTCTTTTAGTTCAATTTCTTGTGCCCGTACAGAATCAGATTCATCATCATCAAGTGATGAGAGTGCATCTGAGTCTGAAGAGGATATTCATCAGTTGATAGATGAATATAAAGTTCTGTTGCAAGCTTATAAGAAGAGCAAGTCCCTAGCCAAAAGTCAGGCAAAGGAAATTGCTAATCTCAAAGCTGCTGCAACTGATTTTGAGAAGTTGTTTGATCAAAAGCTTAATGAGATAGCCAGACTGAAGCACATAACTGTGATTCAGATGGGGACTATATCATTTAAGAATGATCAAATCAAGAGTCTGGAGATTAATCTTCATAAGGAGAAAGACTTAGTTGCGAGGTTTTCTAAACCAAAGTCTGTTCTACCCATAATTGATGAATTTGTTCATCACAAAGGTAAAGCTGGGCTGGAGTTTACTAAACCTGCAAGGACTATCATGTCCAAGTTCAAGGGCAAAGCCCCAACTCTCAACAAGCTAGCTGTAGATAAAACAGCTAAGACTGTACCTAAGCAAAGGTACAATAAGTTTGAGTGTTGGTGCTGTGGCAAGGTAAGCCACTTTGCAATGGACTGTTAGCACAATGCTAGTGCCAAAGTGAGTAGCAAACTGCCTGTTGGAAAACCTGCAGGTAGCTTTGTTAGGATGCAAACTAACCAGTACCAAGGACCCAAGAATTCTTTGGGTTCTAAGGTTCACTAATCTGTTTTGCAGGTGAGTCCAAGTGGCCATGCCTCAATATAGTACTTGGACAGTGGATGTTCCAGACATATGACTGGAACAAGGGGTTTACTAAAAGACTACACACCTATAAAGGATGGTCCAAAAGTCACCTTTGGTGGATCTGAAAAAGGGATCATCAAGGGTTTTGGTAACATATCTAACTCCTATATTACAATTACTCAAGTGGCCTATGTTAAATGTTTGAAACATAACCTTATTAGTATAAGTCAATTGAGTGATGTAGGATATGACATCTCATTTGTGAAAGATGGTTGTCATATCAGGAGGTCAAATGATCAAGAGATCATTTTGACTGGTTATAGAAAAAGGAATGTCTATTGCTTAGACATTATGGTTGAGAACAATGGTTCTCCAGTATGTCTTGTAGCTAATGAGACAGTCTCTCATTGTGTCAAATGACACAAGAGGCTAGCCCATCTAAACTACAAGATAATTGGTAAACTCTTTAGCAAAGAGTTAGTGAGGAATGGTCCTCAAGTTAAGTGTATTAAAGATGGTATTTGCTCAGCTTGTCAAAAGGGCAAGCAGACTAGATCCACCTTTAGAAGCATTGAAAACAAAGATGCTGTGAGGTGTTTATACCTCTTGCATATGGATCTCTTTGGTCCAATGCCAGTTCACAGCCTAGGTAGGAAGGTCTATACCTTTGTAGTTGTAGATGACTACTCAAGGTTTTCCTGGGTGTTCTTCCTTAGACAGAAATCTGAAACACCTAGTGTCTTCTATAGCTTTGTCAAACAAATTCAGAATGAACTAGCTAGTACAGTGGTCAAAATAAGAAGTGACCATGGTACTGAATTTTAGTCTGATAGTATGGCAAAACTATGTGAAGAATTTGGGATATTTCAAGAGTTTTCTTCACCAAGAACACCTCAGCAAAATGACATTGCTGAGAGGAAGAATAGAACCTTGATTGAGGCTGGTAGAACCCTATTAAGTGATACATCACTACCAGAATACTTCTGGGCTGAAGCAGTGAATACTGCATGCCATGTTATTAATAGGGCTACAATAACTAAAAGCCACAACAAGACCCCCTATGAGGTTGTGAAAGGCAGGAAACCAAACCTATCCTACTTCAGGATCTTTGGTTGTAAGTGCTTTATACTTAACAATGAAAAGTCTTACTTGACTAAGTTTGCTGCCAAGTCCCAAGAGGGAATTTTTGTTGGGTACAACAACAATAGTAAGGCTTATAGAGTCTACAATTTGTCATCTCAAGTTGTAGAAGAGACTGTACATGTAGTATTTGATGAAACTAGACTTATTAACAATGAGTTGTCTAGTAATATTTGCAGCCCTACAGGTATAACTGAGAAGTTGGACAAGCTCACTATAGAAGAAAGATCTACTGCAAGACAGCAAGTAGAAGACAGTGGCTGTTGTCCAGGGGGAGTATTACATGTACCTAATGCAGAAGAAGTACAAGGAGTGCAGCAAGATGAAGAAACTGAAGAAGTTCAACCTGAAGTCAGGATGCCTCCAGCCAATAGGCATCTAAGAGATCATCTAGCAGAACAAATTATTGGTGATCCAAGACAAGGGGTACAAACAAGGAGCATAAATCTGAATGCAGCAATCTACTCCAGTTTCCTATCCCAAGTTGAACCAAAGAAGTTTGAAGAAGCCATCCTAGACCCTCATTGGATTGAGGCAATGCAAGAAGAGCTGAATCAGTTCAAGAGGTGCAAGGTCTGGGAGCTTGTTCCTAAACCTAAAGACCACAACATAATTGGGACCAAGTGGATCTATAGGAACAAGATGGATGAACATGGAGTCATCATTAAGAACAAAGCAAGATTGGTTGCTAAAGGATATAGACAGGAAGAAGGTATTGACTTTTATCAAACCTTTGCTCTAGTAGCCAGACTGGAAGCCATAAGGATGTTCCTGGCCTATGCAACCTTTAAAGGATTTAAAGTTTACAAAATGGATGTCAAGTCAGCATTTCTGAATGGTAATCTTAAAGAGGAAGTCTATGTGGAACAGCCATCAGGTTTTGTTGATTCAACTTTACCTAATCATGTCTATAGACTTAGGAAAGCTTTATATGGGTTAAAGCAAGCCCCTAGGGCTTGGTATGAAACCCTGTCTAGTTTCCTCATTGAGAATAAGTTCACAAGGGGGAAAATAGACAAGACTCTATTCCTTAGGGAATCCAGAGGCAAAGTAATACTAGTCCAAATATATGTAGATGCCATTATATTTGGGTCTACTGAAAGTAGCCTTTGCAAAAAGTTTGCAAAACTTATGCAAGGTCAATTTGAGATGAGTAGTATGAGAGAGCTAAAGTTCTTCTTGGGTCTCCAAGTAAGACAGACTGAGAATGGATTATCCATATGCCAGTCCAAGTTCACCCTAGAACTCATAAGGAAGTATGGTATGGATTCATCCAGTACCATGAAGACTCCTATGGGGTCAAGTATGTCTCTTAGCAAGGATGATGCAGGGAAACCTGTAGATGAGTCTTTGTATAGAGGGATAGTTGGCTCCCTATTATATTTGACTGCAAGTAGACCAAATATCATGTATGCTACATGTGTCTGTGCAAGGTATCAAGCATACCCAAAAGAGTCTCATTTGACATCAGTCAAAAGGATATTGAGATATCTAAAGGGCACTCCTTATCTAGGCCTCTGGTACCCTAGGAATGAGGATTTTGAACTAACATGTTATTCAGATGCAGACTTTGTAGGATGCAAAGAAGACAGAAAAAGCACAACTGGAACCTGTCAATTTCTAGGTGGAAGACTGATTTCATGGAGTAGCAAAAAGCAAACAAGTGTGGCTATCTCCACTGTAGAATCAAAATATGTGGCTGCTGGAAATTGCTGTGCTCAACTTCTGTGGATACAACATCAGCTTGAGGATTATGGATTTCAGGTAAGTAGAACTCCACTCTTTTGTGATTCTACTAGTGCTATATCAATTGCACATAATCCTGTTTCCCATAGTAGAACTAAACATATTGAGATAAAATATCATTTTCTTAGGGAGCATGTAGAGAAAGAAGATATTTTACTAGAATATGTTAAAACAGATAATCAACTAGCTGATATGTATACTAAGCCCCTAGAAGAAACTAAGTTCAATAGGTTTAAAATTGAACTAGGAATGATAAACTTAGAATAAGTTTATAAAATTGGCTAAGTAAAAAGGTGTCGACACACAGAGATATCTGTGTCGACACAGAAAAGTGGTGTCGACACTTCAGGAAAAAGGTGTCGACACATCTAAAAAGTTGGTGTCGACACTTCAGAGAATTAGTGTTGACACATGACAAGTAGGTGTCGACACATCCAAGGTGGTGTCGACACTTAGGCTTTACTCAGAATTCTCTAAGTAAAGTCTCGACTAAATGTCGAGTTATGTGGTGTCGACACATAAACAAGTGTCGACACATATATATGTAGACTAAACTTGTGTCGACACATAGGTGTCGAGACATTATAAGTCAGTGTCGACACTTATCGACAGTGTCGACACAATTTAAGTTAGTTAACCCGCCTTTTCATCTTCAAACCTAGAAAGGTATAAATAGGATTTTGCCTTTGTCTGTCGACACGCTTTCAAAAGTTTCGAGACCAAACTTGTGTGTCGACACCTCTCTTCTCTTAGTTCAAATTCTTCAAACCCTAATGGCGCCAAAGCTTGAGGAGAACGTCAATGAAGGCTATGAACTTGTGCGCGACGCGTTTGGTGATGCAGACCAAGAAATCAAGAATGTGATAACCCTAGTTGCAGACTCGGGGTTGGAATTTCTTGCTTCAGAGCCAACAAAGATTTGTAAGAGGGAAGTCTTAGAATTCCTTAATGTAGCTAAAGTAGACGACTCTGGACTCAAGATCAAGTCTAGGGTTCATGGTGCAAAGGTGAAGGTATCACCTAAAAGTTTGAGAAAAGTCCTTCAGTTGCCAAGAACTAAGGAAGAAGAAGAGGTTACTGCTTCCAGGACCAGAGATGCATTGGCATGGTGTGGTCTGGATTCTAAGATGAAAATTGGATCAGTGTTTAATAGGAAGGGCATGAATAGTCAGGGGAAATTTCTCTCTGAAATTATAGGCAAAGTAATCCTAAGTAAGCCAGGAGGGCATGATAGGGTATCAGCCCATATGTTCAGTATTATGACCAGGATAATCTTCACCCTGAAAACTGACTGGTCTGTAGTGATCTTTGAGAAGATTAAGGAAAGCCTAAAGAAGCCAAACTTGGGCAGGATCTTAAGTCTATACCTTGCTGGTATTATACCAGAAGTTATGGGTCAAGCTGCTGGAAGTAAAATCAACCATATGAGGAAAATGGACTTGAGGATATTCTCTAGGTGGGACAGAGTGTTGTCAAAGGAGATGCCAACCCCTGAGAAAGTAACACCTGAGAAAGTAACATCTCAAAAGCAAAAAAAGAAAGCTGCCCCAGTAGCTCAAGAGACAACTAGCAGCTCTGGTAGTGAAGAGCAAGTTGTCTTCACACCTGATGAGAATGAATAAGAAGATGCTGAGAAGTCTACAGCTCAACAAGATGCTGCAGAGAAGCAGGGGGAGCTACCACCAGCTAGCCCCTTACACCAGGATCAAATCCAGGGAGAGTCACTAGTTGTGGAAGAGCCCATTCCTCTTGAGAAGGAGCAAGCTACAAACATCATCCTTGAGGTAATCTCTGAGCTTAATGCTTTAGATTTCCTTAAAGTGGATACTGTTTTATCTGATCCATTAGTTAATGTTAATCAGCAAACTCAGCTGGATAGCCAACTCCCAGTTGTTGTCATGGAAGACACATCTGTTGGAGTTCAAATTGTATCTGATCCAGTGGTAGATGAGCAAAGAATTTCTCCTGCTCATTCTCCACAAGAAATTACAATGGAAGATTTATTTCTTAATCTGGATCAAGAAGATTTTGACAAGGAAACTGCTGCTGCTGAAGGGGAGAATGCTCCAGTTGAGGGGGAGCAACTACAAATTCATGAAGAACCTGCAAGGCAAGAGACTGAGAAGGGACAAGAAGTGCAAAAGGAGTTACCCCCAAGCCCTAAGGAGAGGGTAGAAATTGCTAGCTCCTCAGCTTCTGAAGATGAGGAAGCTGCAAGGGCAAAGAAAAAGAAATTTCAAGTATTCAAAAGAAGGAGCCAGAGTTATAAGAAGGCATTGCAAACCATAGCTCCACAGCCTACAGTACAGCCAGCACCATCAATAGATTACAGTGCTCTTATGGTTGCTATGCAGATAAAGCTTGATGAGCATAGGCAAGCCATTGAGAAATATGTGGATGAAGGGTACAAGTCTCTACAGTTTAATCTGGCCCAGGATATAAAGTCTATAAGATTTGAAATGAATCTTAATAAGAAGGAGATGACTGACTGCTTCCACAAGGGAGGGAATGCAGTGGTGTACTTGGCTACACATCAGGAGAAGATAAAAGCTCAAGTGGCTGAACTTGAAGTCAAGCAATGCTATGTACTAGAGAATCAGATCAGAATGAATGACAACTTAACAG
Organism: Platanthera guangdongensis; assembly: GCA_039583875.1. Classification (NCBI taxonomy): domain Eukaryota; kingdom Viridiplantae; phylum Streptophyta; class Magnoliopsida; order Asparagales; family Orchidaceae; genus Platanthera; species Platanthera guangdongensis. Next base: position 190,422,183 of record CM077152.1, read on the forward strand.
AATCTCACAATGCCATTATCACTGAGATGTAGAATATAGCTGCTGGACTGACTACTTCTACTGCTACTGCTAAAGCAGAATTTGACAAAGTATTCCAAGAACAAATAACTGCTGTTAAGACTGTCATCCAAGACTCTCAGAAGATCATCACTGACAAACTCCAAAGGTTGAAACCTTATTTTAAAGATGGAGTCAATTATTTGGATGCCCAAATCAGATTTCAAAAGGATGATTTGAGGGATCACAAGGTTAGAGAAGTCATAAAGGGGGAGAGAGTGTTAGTCAAAGCCAGCTCTGATCATGCTAAATGGATTTCTAATTCTATCAGAGCAACTCTTGGATATTCTCCTCTTTATGATGATGATAATGTGGCAGAATCTGGAGTTAACCCTGCATATCTTGGAGGTGAGAAACCAGAAGTAGCTCAAGTTATCTATCCTCCACCAGATTTTGAGATGGTACATGCTGATATCCAGACCATGTATAGTCCACCTGATGGTACTCAGAAGGTTATTCTAGAAAAAGTGGTTCAGCCAGTCTCAGAGGCTATGCAAGAAGCTCTGCAGAAAGAAGAAGAAACTAGATTGTCTAAGAAGAGGTTCAGGGAACAAGCTGAACAAAGACCAGACTTTGAGCAGTGGAGCCCCACTTCAAGAAACATAATCTTAACTGCATGGAAAGCTGCAAAAGATAACATTCAAGACAGAAATAAATGGTTTTCTGAATTGGAATGGAGAAAGCATGAGACAAGGCAAGAAGTCATAGTCCAATACAGGAGAAAGGCCAATATGGGAAAGCTAACTCCTACTGCCCAGGAGCCTAGCAAGTACTTTCCCAAGCCTTATCATTATTTTGAAAGGCAAAAGATTAAAGTAGAAGAGCTAAAGAAAAAGGATCTGAAAGGAAAGAAGCCAGCTGATGCTGAAGTTGCTGAAGCTCCTGTTCAAGCCAAGATTCAGTCTAGAAAAGGGATTGTGATTAAGGAGGCTGAACAAAAATAGCATCGAAATTTTCTTAAGTTTACTATGTAATCTTTTGATGTTAACACTATGTAAAACTTTTGTATTATGAATATTACAAAGTTGTGAGAATAATATGATGTGTTTTAAATCTATTTCATAATTGTTCTGAGATGTTATCTGTATATGCATGTTTGTTTAGTACATGTGATGTTCTTTCCTGATTACATAATCCTGTTTTACATCATACTTGATTTTATTTTGTATGGTGTATATCATTAACTAAGGGTTATGACTTCTCCAAATAGGGGGAGATTGTTGAGTACATTGGTTTAAATGTACCTGATTTGAAGAAGCCTCACCCAACTCAATGATATACATCAAAATGTATTTGATGTGTTTTGAGTTTACTTGTGCAGGTTAATGTTGAAGTTGGTGACCGGGCGGTCTGGCGGTTTGTCTCAGGCGGGTTGAAGACCACGCGGTCTGGCGGTTTGTCTCAGCCGGCTTGGAGACCGGGCGGTCTGGCGGTCTACCCTGGCAGTCTCTCTTCCTCTCTGGTGGTAGCCGTGCGGTTAGCCCTGCTGTCTAACCGCGCGGCTTGTGCGGTTTGTTTTGTATAGTCCGCTTAGTCCTGTAAATTATAGTCCCACATTTCTTATTTGTATTCTCTCATCTCTCCTCTATTCTATATAAAGGAGGGCATACCTTTGTAATAGATACCTTTTTTGGATAATAAAATTTCAATTATTCAAAAGTCTATCCGTTTGTTCTTTTCTATTCGCTACTTTTAACATGGTATCAGAGGACACAGTCATTTCCTCCTGATTCTGTGCGCTCTCTGCTTCTAGCGGCTTGTTTTCCGCTATCCGCGACCTCTCTCGCGGCTTGCCTTCTCTTCTGTCTGTCGCCCTGTTCGAGCGGCTTGTTTCTGTCCGCTGCCCTGTTCGCGCAGCTTGCTTCTTCTTGGTTCTCTTCTCCTACTGCTATTCGTCGCAGCGACCTATTTCCTTGTCGCCGCGCTCCTTGCTCTTTCTTGCCTCTCCGACTTCCTAGTCTTTGCGGCTTGTCTCTACCCGCTGCAGACTTCTTCTCCCTGTCCGCTTCTGCTTTCCCCATATCCGCTTGTCCCTATACTCGCGGTTTGCTGCTGTGATCTGCCTGACCGTGCGGGTTGTTCCTTTCTCACCCGCATCTTGGTCGCGGTCACCTGCTCTTCTCCTCTCTTCTGTTCGCTCGGCCTTTTCAGTCCGCGCGACCTCTTCCCCGTTGTGCCTTTGACCTCTTGCTAGCCGCTACTGTTCGCGCTCTACTTGTTGTTGCCTTCTACCCGCTCCTGCTTGCTAGTCGCGCCTGCCTCATCCTTTGCCGTGCGACCTGTTCTCCTCTGTTCGCCCGACTTTTTTAAGCTGTGCGACTTCTTTCCCTCTGCTTTGCTCTGCTTCTTGGTAGCGGCCTTCCTAGCCGCCCGACCTGTTTTCTGTTCGCCCGGCTTGGTGCTCTTTTCTCTTCTCGCGGCTTGTTCTTATCGTCGCGGCTTGCTCCTCTATTGCTTCCATGGCTTTCCCCTCCTCCAGCCTGTCCGCCTCCGTGGTCACCTCTTCTGGTAGTGCTTATGTTGTTACTCGCGGAAGATGGCTCATCGACTCTGGTGCAACCAATCATATGACAGGCAATCCTCAATGTTTCTCTCTTCTTGACACACATGCTCAGTTGCCCCCGGTCATTGTTGCTGATGGATCTCCCTCCCCGGTCCATGGGACGGGCATGGTTCAAGTCACTCCATCTCTCTGTCTGGCTGATACCCTCTATGTGCCCAAGTTTCCGTGCAATTTATTATCAGTTACTTCTTTATGCAAGCAACTACGGTGTTCTGTCATATTCACCCCTAGCTCTTGTGCTTTTCAGGATCCGGACTCCCAACGGACGATTGCTACCGGGACTGAGAGTGGTGGCCTCTACTTCCTCGACAACGTTTCTGCTCTATCCGCCTTATCCTCCTCCTCTACAGATCTTCTCCAATGACATCTTCGCCTTGGACATGCTCCTCCCCGAATTTTCCGCCAGCTCCTGCCGCACCTCCCTCCTCATCATCCTCCTCTAAACTGTGATGCATGTCAACTTGGCAAACATCACCGCTCATCCTTCCCACCAACGCAAAGTCGGGGCTCTTCCCGTCCGTTCGACCTCGTTCACTCTGACATATGGGGTCCCGCTCCTAACCTCACCATCGGTCGGGGTAGTTCCTATTTTGTCACCTTCATTGATGATTTCTCTCGATGTATGTGAGTATATCTTCTCAAAGATCGCTCCGAGCTGTTCTCTGTTTGGACCTCCTTTTATTCTATGGTTAAGACTCAGTTTGATACGTCTATTAAACTCCTTCGTTCTGACAATGCTAAGGAGTATCTTAGCCACGACTTCTCCTCCTTTTATATTCACCATGGTGTTATTCATCAAACAAGTTGTGTCTACACATCCCAACAAAATGGGGTGGCGGAACCCAAAAACCGTCACCTCCTTGATGTCCCTCGCACTATGATGACTCAAATGCATGTTCCTCGCTCCTATTGGGGATATGCTGTCCTCCTCTCCTGCTATCTCATCAATCGCCTTCCCTCCACAGTTCTCCACGGTGCTACCCCCTTCTCCATTCTTTATCCAGACAAGAATCCCTTTCCTCTTCCTCTACACATTTTTGGGTGCACCGCTTTTGTGCACTCTCCCGCTGCCACCCGTGATAAACTCTCACCACGTGCCACCAAATGTGTCTTTCTGGGCTACTCTCCCACTCAGAAAGGATATTGCTGCTTTGACCCTGTTACCCGCAAGCAATTTGTCTCTGCGGATGTCACCTTCTTTGCCAATGCCTCTTACTTCTCTCCCGCTTCCTCTTCTACTCCTCCTGATCCTACTTCTCATACCAACCCATCCATTCCCTCTGCTCCCACTGATGTTCCGCCCTCTCCACCCACTCCACCGTCTTCCTCATCCTCATCCTCTCCACCCTCTACTCCGCTTTCTCCCTCCACTCCGCTGCCCTCTCTCTACTCCCGGGCCAGCTCTCTCCACCACGGATACTCCGGATACTGAGGCACCTGCTGACCTGGATCTCCCGATTGCTCTTCGCAAAGGGGTTCGGGCCTGTACCCAACACCCGCTTGCTGCAGTTGTTTCCTATGATCGTCTTACCCCTGCTTGCAGAGCTTTTGCACTGACTATCTCGGCCACTGGCACCCCCCGTTCCTACCAGGAAGCCCTTACTATTCCTCATTGGAAAGTTTCCATGGATGAGGAGATTGCTACTCTCACTGAACGGGGTACCTGGACCCTTGTTCCTCCTCCTTTCGGCACAGATGTTGTTGGCTGTCGCTGGGTCTTCGTGGTGAAGTTTCTCCCGGATGGCAGTGTGGATCGTTATAAGGCTCGCCTGGTTGCCAAGGGTTTTACCCAAACTTATGGGATTGATTACTTTGACACTTTCTCTCCCGTAGCTCGTCTCAGCACTATTCGGGTTCTTCTCTCTATGGCTGTCAACAGGGATTGGCCCATCTCGCAGCTAGATGTTAAGAATGCCTTCCTCTATGGTGATCTGCAGGAGGATGTTTACATGGAGCAACCTCCTGGGTATGTTGCTCAGGGGGAGACACGGGTATGCCGGCTAAAGAAGGCTATCTATGGCCTCAAGCAGAGTCCTCGTGCCTGGTTTGACAAGTTCAGTGGCATTGTTGCGGCCATTGGTTTTACAAGAAGCTCAGCAGATCACTCCTTGTTTGTTCGGAAAACCGCCTCTGGTCTTGTTGTTCTTGCGGTTTATGTTGATGACATTCTTCTTACTAGCGATGACCAGGATGGGGTATTGATGACAAAGAAACACCTTCGTCAACATCTGGTCACAAAGGATATGGGCTCCCCGAAATACTTTCTGGGGATTGAAATCTCTAGAAAGCCCAACTCCATGGTCCTTTCACAACGGAAGTATGTTCTTGATCTTTTAAAGGAGGCAGGACTGACTGGTGCTAAACCTGCACGTTGTCCTATGGCTGTTGGAGAAGACAAAACTTGGACAGATGACTCACCTCTTCTCTCCGATCTTACGAGATACCGGCATCTGGTGGGCAAGCTCATATATCTCACGGTAACCAGACCCGACATCTCTTATGCTGTTGGCAAGGTGAGCCAGTTCATGCAAGCTCCGAGGGAGTGTCATCTACAATCTGCTCTGAGGATATTAGAGTATATTAAAGCTGCTCCAGGGAAAGGACTCCTATTTCAGAAAAATGGTCACCTTAGGGTTGAAGCGTACTCTGATTCAAGCTATGCGGATGACAAAGGGGACCGCAAATCGACTTCAGGTTTCTGCACATTTGTTGGAGGCAATCTTGTGAGTTGGAAGAGCAAGAAACAGTCTGTCGTTTCCAGGTCTAGTGCAGAGACGGAATATCGCAGCATGGCATCGACTACATGTGAGTTGAAGTGGTTGCGGGCTCTCATGCTTGACTTAGAAGAGGTTTACAACTATCCTCTTCCTATGTTCTGTGGCAATAAGGCCGCGAATCACATTTCCAAAAATCCGGTCTTTCATGAGAGAACAAAACACATAGAAGTCGACTGTCATTTTATTCGGGAAGAAATATTGAAGAAACAGATTTGCACTCCATTTGTCACTTCCGACAACGAGTTGGCAGATGTCTTCACCAAGCCGGTGTCCGCTTCCTTTTTCCACATCTGCGACAAGCGGGGCATGATCGATATATATGCTCCAGCTTGAGGGGGAGTGTTGAAGTTGGTGACCGGGCGGTCTGGCGGTTTGTCTTGGCGGGTTGAAGACCGCACGGTCTGGCGTTTTGTCTCAGCCGGCTTGGAGACCGGGCGGTCTGGCGGTCTACCCTAGCAGTCTCTCTTCCTCTCTGGTGGTAGCCGTGCGGTTAGCCCTGCTGTCTAACCGCGCGGCTTGTGCGGTTTGTTTTGTATAGTCCGCTTAGTCCTGTAAATTATAGTCCCACATCTCTTATTTGTATTCTCTCATCTCTCCTCCATTCTATATAAAGGAGGGCATACCTTTGTAATAGATACCTTTTTTGGATAATAAAATTTCAATTATTCAAAAGTCTATCTGTTTGTTCTTTTCTATTCGCTACTTTTAACAGTTAAGTATTTACAGGAAAGAAGAAAAAGTTTCTAAGTCCATGTGTCGACACCCAGGAGCAAAGTGTCGACACTTAAGAAGACTTGTGTCGACACCCAGGCAAGTAGTGTCGACACTTGGAGTCATTGTGTCGACACCAGGGATGCTGAGTCGACACCAGACAAAAAGTGTCGACACAAGGAGCTGTGTCAACACTCAATGAAGAAGAGTGCAGTGAAGTAGTGTCGACACATAGCAGTTGTGTCGACACCCAATGAAACTGTGTCTACATCAGAAAGTGTCGACACTTGGAGGCTGTGTCGACACTCAGCAAAAGTCAGCAGAGACTAAGTACAAGTTTCGACACCCAGAACAATGTGTCGACACACAGCAGACGAGTCAACACTTGAAGAAAGTGTCGACACAAGGAAGAATGTGTCGACACTCAGCTGAAGACTCAACACTTGAAGAAAGTGTCGACACAAGAAAGAATGTGTCGACACTCAGCTGAAGACTCAACACTTGAATAAAGTGTCGACATAAGGAACTGTGTCAACACTTAGCAAAGTTCAAGAATATTCTAAGTACAAGTGTCGACACAAAGGAGATGTGTCGACACTCAGCAAAAGTCTCAACAGAAGAAGTATGTGTCGACACAAGGAGTTGTGTCGACACTCAGCAAGTTCAACACATGAAGATGTGTCGACACAAAGGTGTTGTGTCGACACTTAGAAGAGTTCAGCAAAATACTGAAGTATAAGGACTTGTGTCGACACACATTATCAGTGTCGACACATGAAGAAGAAGCAGTGTCGAGATGTAAAATCTACAACATAAGGAGTTGTGTCGACACCTAATAGGCTAGTGTCGACACTTAGACAACTTGTGTCGACACTTAGTCTATACGTGTCGACACTTAAAGACAGACAGTCTCGACACTTTCAGACAGTTACAAAATTTTCAAGAACTGACTGGATGACTTGACAGCTGCCATTCCAGCCGGTCTACTACACCTGTCAGTGTTGTCAGAAATCAGTTATGAATCGGACCAGCCGGTTACCATGAAGAAGGCCTATAAATAGGCTTACACTGTCTACAGAAGAAGTTGTTCAGATCATTGATCAAGTAATTAACAAAGAAGAAGATCTAGCTATTCCTTGAAGAATCTAGTGAAGATCTAAGAAGTTGGAGAGAGAGAGCTCCATCCAAGAAGTCAGCCATTGGAACCTGGCTGAGAAGAAGGGTTCAGATTTATTCTGAATCTTAAGTAGCAGAGATCAAGGATCAACTGCAGAAGAGGTCAATCTTATTGAGTTCTACATTCAAGAAGCTTTGAAGAAAGCCAAGTCAGATTGATTTCAGCTGAGTTTTTCCAAGAACTCATCAAAAATCTCACAACTCTTCTCTCTTGTCTCTGAGTTGTTGAGTTACAATTGTTGTATTCATATTATCTTGTAGGATCCTTAGGGATCTGAGTCTTTGTAAGCCTGTAATTATAAAGGCTGAGTGTAGGGCTTAAGTGCCTGAGTGTAGGAGATTTGAATCTCTGAGTGTAGGCTTATTGTGGCTGAGTGTAGGCCTTGGTGGCTGAGTGTAGGCCTTGGTGGCTGAGTGTAGGCTTTGTGAAGAAGCTGAGTTGTAGGGTATTGGGACTGAGGTGTAGGAACCTGTGTTGTGGGTTCTGAGTGTAAGATCTGAGGATCTGAGATAGTGGAGAAGTTGGGCCGAATCTAGTACACTGCTAGATAGGCGAAGGGGGGAAAGTGGATGTACCCAAATCTTGGGGAACCACTATAAAACTGTGTGTCTACTGTGTGCTGTGGACTGCTGTGATTGCTGAATGTGTGTTGTATTAAAGTAGTTATAATTCTGTGTTAGATTCTGAATTCTGCCTAAAAATTAAAAAGATTCAAGTCACCTATTCACCCCCCTCTAGGTGTTTAGGTACAATATCTTTCAGCTAGGTCTGCTCTAGAAGAGGCGGTGGCGACAGGCGCCGGAAATGAGCTGAGCAACGATGACGAGATCGAGATGTTCGGAAATGATTTTTGTCGGCCTCTTCCTTTCGGGCTTAGCACATTGCAGTACAATAAAACCCTAAGACATCTTCTATTTATACCCAAAGGAATAAACAACAGAAAATTATCACTATCGGCAGACCCGTAACACAAGGAATTTACTCGACAAATCGTCGAGATGTCTCAACTCACTCAATGTCTTGGCTGTGTGGTCTCAACGAACTCAACGCCTTGGCTGTGTGGTCTCAACGCACTCAACGCCTTGGCTTTGTGGTCTCAACGCACTCAACGCCTTGGCTGTTTGGTCTCAACGTCTTGGCTGTGTGGTCTCAACGCACTCAACGCCTTGGCTGTGTGGTCTCAGTGCACTCAATGCTTTGTGTGTGTGTGGTCTCAACACACTCAATGCCTTGGTTGTGTGGTCTCAATACAGTCAACGCCTTGGCTGTGTGGTCTCAACACCAATATCTTGGTTGTGTGGTCTCAACACTCTCAATGCCTTCAAGTGCTTGGTCCTTCACTCATCATATATGAGTAATACCGACACAATCCATTCCTCCAACTTCTCCAAATGTTCTTATGTGGGACCCTGTAAGCTCATACTGCATTGGCAATGAAACTACATGTTTGACCACTTCTAGATCATCATGGTAACACCAAAACGTTATGTAGATTGTAAAGATGATAAAAAATTTACGTCTGGTTTTTGCACCTTCATAGGAGGAAATATGATCAGCTGGAAGAGCAATAAACAAACTGTAGTCTCTAGGTCAAGTGCTGAAACTAAATACAGGAGCATGTATTTGACTACCTATGAGTTGAAGTGGTTACAGACACTGATGCTTAATTTGGGAGAGATTTATGATCATCCTCTGCCAATATTCTGTAATAATTAGACAGCTTTGTACATTTCAAAGAACCCAGTGTTTCATGAAATGACAAAACATATTGAAGTACATTGCCACTTTATCAGAGAAGAGGTGTTGAAGAATCAAATCTGCACTCTGTTTGTAATCTCTTACAAAGAGCTAGCTGATGTTTTTACCAAACCAGTGTCCTCCTTTTTGGATTTTGGTGACAAGTTGAGCATGATTTACATATACACTCTAGCTTGAGCGAGTGTCAAAACCTATGAAGTCTTGGCGGTCTGGCGAACGGAACTGACAAACAGGTTATACGGTCTGGCGAATAGGACTGGTGGACAGGTTAGGCGGTCTGGCTGATAGCAGTGGCAAATAGGTTTGGCGATCTGGCAGTCTGCCTCTTTGGGATGTCTAATTATGTTACTACATGGGTAGTGAAGTTTGGCAAAACATATGGAGCCCGAGCGGTATGACGGTCTGAATAGGCGGACAAATCTGGCGAACTGACAACTAAGTCGTGGCGGTCAAGCATATCTGGTCGTGGTGGTTTGGCAGACTGGCAACTTGGACTAGCGGTCTGGTGACTTTGTAAGGTTAACCGCTGGTAGTTGCTAAGGCAAGGTGTGGCGGTCAGCAAATGCGGCCCAGTTGCGAACTGGCGAATAGTTCTGCCTAACCGCTATAGGAGGTCTTATGTGCTTACCGCGACTGAGTTTGGCGATCAGCAGGTGCTAGTAATTGCGACATGATGGTTAGACTCTATCTTAACCGCCACTGTTACACTGGAGTGAGTTGCCTCGTTAAAGACGGATAAAGACCAGAGCAAGTTCGTTTGTATCTTAAGCTGTAATCGTACGGTTATGTTTGTCTAACCGCACAGTCCGCGCGGTCTGATTTTATGTATCTGCCTAATCGCATGTGATATGCGTTGTGAATTCTCTCTCTTCCCTCTATTTTCAATAAATAGGAGGTCATACCCTTGTATTATTTAACCTTTTGGAGCAATAAAGTTCGGTTATTTAGCTCTTTTTTCAAAACAATCAAGCGATAAGAGGTGGGAGTGATGCCCCCAAACTTGGACTTTGGAATATGGGGTCACTCCCAGCCATGCCAAACACCAAGTAAACAACCATCATATTTTTTTTCATTTTCATCACTTTTCTATATAAATTATTTTTCCAAAATTTTTATCATCATTTTTTCAAAGAACCCTTCACCCAAAAGGAGAATGGGTTAGTGTTTTTTATCATCGTACTCCATTCTTAACATGAATTTTTCACCAAAAAAAAGAAATCAACCACCACTTCATAATGCATTAAAAATTTTCGATTAAACTCAAATTAGGTGTGGAAATAAAGGTTGGGTAATTTGGCCTCAGTGATACAATTATGGGGTGAAATAAAAGAAATCGACGAAAGGCACAAGGTAGCTAAGCAATTGTTGATATTATGGGCATTATGCGAAGCCTCCTACTATCCAAGAAAAGGACTTGGTAAGTTTACTAGAGTTAATCCAACGTTGTGCACATGCCTCGAAGATCGCTAGGACAAGTTTTAGATACCGAGAAAATACATCATTTTATCGTGATAGGATAATATGACTTTAGTGACTACTACAAACGACATTACACTAACATTTGGACACGATCACGTTCAATCATGCAGTGGATATAAATATGGGATAAATAGTAAAAAGTGTATAATTAAGTTTGTAAGAAGAGAGCAATAGGAGAGAGAAAATCACCCAAAATTGTATATCTTATCAAAGTATAGGAATTCATACACTTATATAGAGGTATATAGAGAGAGAGTTCTACATTTACAATGTGAGACTAAAGTAGCTATATATGGGCCAATACACGTGGGCCTCCCAAATGGGCTAATTCTATTTTATCTTTAATACTCCCCACAAGCTGGAGCATACAAGTCATAAGCGCCAAGCTTGGATAAAAACTGATAGTACAAAGTCCGTGAGAGAGCCTTGGTGAAAATATCAGCAATTTGACTGGAGGTCGAGACATGTTCCAATACTATCTTCTTTGACTGAACCTTTTCTCGAACGAAGTGACAGTCAACTTCAATATGCTTTGTGAGCTCATGGAACACTAGATTCTTGGCAATATGTGTGGCAGCTTGACTATTATAGAGCAGGGTAGCAGGAGAGGAGAGTGTGAGACCCATATCACTGAGGAGGCCCTCTAGCCAGGTGACCTCAATTACGACCGCCGTCATAGCGCAATATTCAGCCTCAGCAAACAAGCGAGCAATAACAGTCTGTTTCTTGCTGCGCCAGGTAATAAGATGCCCATCGAGGTAGGTGCAAAAACTAATGGTGGAATGTCTATCATCAAGAGACCCTGCATAGTCCGCATTAGAGTAAGCAACAAGAGATAAATAAGACGATGGCTTATAAATAAGTTCTTGTCCAGGAGTCTTCTTTAAATATCTGAGGATCCGCTCGATGGCTCAGAGATGAGAAGTCCGAGGAGTATGCATGAATCGGTTTACCACTCCAACAACGAATGAAATGTCAGGCCGCGTAACTGTGAGGTAGATTAATTTCCTTACCAAGCGTCGATAGTACTCTGGATTGGTCAGAACAGGGTCATTCCCAGAGTCTTGATCCAACATCTGATAATTCAGTCCATCGGAGTATCTGTAGGTTTGCATCTCGAGTAGCCCGCACTTTGTAGAAGATCTATGCAGTACTTCCGCTGAGATATGACTAGTCCATCAGGTCTCCTTGCAACCTCAAGTCCAAGGAAGTATCGCAGATTGCCCAGATCTTTTGTCTGAAAGACAGAGTTCAGATGTTGTTTGATTTTGTGTATCCCGATGATGTCGTTTCCCGTAATCAGAATGTCATCAACATAGACAAGAAGAAGAACTGTCCCGGTTGCTTGATGAGTAAAGAGAGAGAAATCTGCAGAACTCCGAGTGAATCCCATCTCGCAAACCACCTTACTGAACTTATCTGTTAGAAACCAGGCCGGGGGTCCCACACGGGTAGAGGCCCGGCCCTGGCCGACTGCAGTCTAACACATCCCCAACCAAATCTCCGTGCAAGGCTCCGAATTTACACACGGGAATAATGCACGGCAGGTTGTTGAGTGCTGGTCTCGACCCCAGCACATCCTTTATCAATCCCTTATTCAGGGACCAGATACCCAACTGCGCTGAGCGCAGTTGGGTATCTGGTCCCTGAATAAGGGATTGATAAAGGATGTGCTGGGGTCGAGACCAGCACTCAACAACCTGCCGTGCAATATTCCCGTGTGTAAATTTGGAGCCTTGCACGAAGATTTGGTTGGGGATGTGTTAGACTGTAGTCGGCCAGGGCAGGGCCTCTACCCGTGTGGGACCCCCGGCCAGGTCCCAGACCCAATGGTAAGCATTGAGCATTCATGCTCCACGACCTACGGACGGAGACTTTAGTCATGATGGCGAACATCCCAAGACTCTTATTATGTGATCTTAACGAAGCCAATAACTTAGGCACTCAAGTTAAACAACCATAACACAGATACAGTTCAGCCCTTGCCTGTTGTTCAAATCACAAGATAAAATGTCTAGACTGACGCGGGTCGGCTTCCCCTTGCCCGTTCGGCTCACTGGTATTTAAGATCTCATAGCTCACAATAGCCATACTGTCCTCCAAGGACTGTCTTTCATAATCGCAGGTTAGCTGGGAGCTATCTCCAGCAACAACCACTATCACCTGGCGTTAGCGATAGAACACTCTTTCTGTACCCAGCCCCAACCATAACTGGATCAACTATCCAGAAAACCCTGCAGCCACCTGCAGTGTCATAAACACTAGACTTGCATAACATACAATATATGAAGTTTGAGGGTATTGTCCTGGAATTCCACTCTAGCACTCAACCCACCGATTCCACAAAATACTCATTTCTACGCGGAGTCTTCTTCGATGCGAAAAATAAAGCATCACCAATCCAAACCAACTTGTCCAGATGGGCTTCACACAACATGCCTATTCCATACTACACATTTCTGGATCTATATGCAAGACTTAATGGGGATTTCATGAATCAACCCAACAAAAATCCCTCAACAGTCCACCTTTTGGTGGGGGATTCCATACATATGCCAAAATAAGGACTTCACATGTCCAAGGAGAAAGATCGTTACCCCTGGAGTTCTCTTTGGAGCCATGACAAAGCTTTTCTATGCGGATGGAAATGAGCGCCTCACTTTCCCCTTCGCGGATCTAGTCTTGGATCTTGATTCTAGGTACAAGATCTTCTTTAGCAACTTCAGCAAGATCCACCCAAACCCTAGCTCTAGCCGTGAGTTCTCTGCTCCTGAACTGGGATGCAAGGAATAGAGAGAGAAAAGGAAATAATGATTTCCTCATTCCAATCCCTTTGCATATGTGGCCTCGAGTTTCACCCCAGCCACACGATAAATTCATCAAAACAAGGCAATGGCCCGGGTTTGTGCTTTAAAGTCAACCACCGCTCACTGGCTGCACACCAGCCATTTGACACGAGTCGCCACTTCAGCGATATCTTATTTCGACAAGTCGTTGAACAGGGTTGAGTTCATCGAATGAAATTTGTCGAACTCCGTTCACATTCGCCGAACTCTATTCGACGCTTTCTTCGAACTTTGTTCGAGGTTCGTCGAACCCTGTTCGACGCTTTTGCCGAACCTTATTCAACGCTTTCGTCGAACCCTGTTCGACGTTCACCGAACCATGTTCGACGTTCGCCGAACCCTGTTCGACGCTTTCATCGAACCCTGTTTGACATTCGCCGAACTCTGTTCGACGCTTATGTCGAACCCTGTTCGATGTTTGTCGAACCCTGTTCGACGTTCGGGTTTGACATTCGCCGAACTCTGTTAGACGTTTTAACCTGTTACCTCCTCATCCTTTTGGGGTATTACAATCCACCCCTCCTTACTGAAATTTCATCCCGAAATTTACATACAACTATCAGAAATTGTAAGAAATATGTTACAACATATATGCTCTTCACAAAAAAGTTACAACATTTGATACAAACAACTCGGGAAATTCAGCACGCATGGTTTGCTCCCGTTCCCATGTTAGCTCCTCACGACCACAGTTGTCCCACCGGACCTTGACCATCTCGATTATCTTGTTCCGCAGCTGCTTAATCGCTTCATACTCGATCCGAATGGGCATAACCTTCGTCGTTAGCCCAGATTCGACCAGTACGTGATCATTCGCAATCACCTGAGCTGGCTCTTTCACGGCTTTCGAAGCACGGATATGTGGAACACATCATGCAATCCACTCAATTCTGCTGAAAGAGCTAGCCGATAGGCATCTTCTACAACTCGCTCTACTACTTCGAACGGACCCAGATATCTCAGACTTAACTTTTTCAAGCGCTGAATCCTGGACACACCCTTGAATGGTCTGATTTTCAAGCATACCCACTCGCCAACCGCAAATTCTACGTTTCGGTGCGTGACGTTATAGTACTTTGCACGCCTATCTTGGGCTATCAATTGCCTCTCCCGAATAGAGTGTATCGTCTAATTAGCCTCTTTGACTTTCTTACGCTTATACAACTTAGACTCGCCTGTTTCCGCCCAAGATAACAGTGTACGACATTTCCTACCATACAAAGCTTCAAAAGGCGTCATATTTATACTAGTTTGATAGCTATTATTGTAGGCGAACTCTACCATATAGAGATGGTCTTCCCACCTCTTTCCAAAATCCAAGGTGTACATTCGGAGCATGTCCTCCATTGTTCTGTTGGTCCTCTCAATCTGGCCATTCGTTTGAGGATAAAAGGCCGTACCGAACTTTAATTTTGTCACCAACAATTGATGGATTAGACTCTAATCATTCGAAGTGAAGAGCCCGTCTCGATCACTTACGATGCTACGGGGCACACCGTGCAGTCGTACTATTTATTCGACGTAAGGCTTAGTTAAGACTTCTGCTGAATTGTCCCTCTTGTTCGGAATGAAGTGAGCCACTTTAGTCAACCAGTCCACGATCACCCAAACAGAATCGTTCCCTCGTTGCGATCTCGGTAAACTGTGCATGAAATCCATCGAAATGTCGCCAAACTTCCATTCCGGAATAGGTAGCAACTTCAGGAAACCTCCAGGCTTCTGACATTTAGCTTTTACCAAGGCGCAAGTCTGGCATTTTGCCACGTAATGGACTATATCTTTCTTCAGACCTGGCCACCAGAACATCTTCTTCACGTCCTTATACATTTTTGTGCTACATGGGTGGATTGAATACTTCATAAAGTGTGCCTCATACAAAAATTCTTCACATAATTTACCCACATTCAGGACGCACAAACGATCACCTTTCCGCAAAAGGCCGTCATCCCAAGAGAATTGGCCATTTGACCCCTCCATTGCATAGCGATGTAAACTTTCATCAAGTTCCGTTGCTCGCCGAACCCTATCAGCAAGGTCATACTGTACCTCCGTCCAGTTCAGGAATGTATTTGTAGTAGCATTCTTGTCCACACAAGAGATGTCTAAGGCCTCCAACTCCTGGATTAGATACTCATCATGCATGTGCAACCAACTTGTTCTTGTCGAAGTCCTACGACTCAGGGCATCTGCGACGACATTTCCCTTCCCAGGAGTGTAATGAATTTGGAAGGTGTAGTCTTCGAGAAACTCCATCCACCTCCGATGTCACATATTTAGATCCTTTTGGTCCAACAGATATTTCAGGCTCTTATGGTCCGTGAAGAATCAACTTTCACGTCATATAAGTAATGACGCCACAGCTTTAGTGCAAATATCACCGCCGCCAACTCCAAGTCGTGAACTGGATAGTTTCGCTCATGCACTTTCAACTAGCATGAGCCATAAGCAATCACCTTTCCAAACTGAAGAAGAACGTAGCCTAAGCTGCTCCCTGATGCATCACTATAAATTTCAAAGCCGTCTGAACCACATGGTGACGTCAAGATTGACGTCGTGGTCAAGCGACTTTTCAGCTCTTTAAAAGCTCGTGTGCACTCTAGCGTCCAAACGAACTTCTGATCCTTCCTCGTTAGTGTGGTAAGAGGCAAGGATATCCACAAAAAGATCTCTACAAAACGTCTGTAGTAGCCCGCTAGTCCAAGGAAACTCCTGACTTCGGGTACAAAAGACAACACCAGCCACTCTCATATAACAACTATCTTTGCAGGATCCACCGCAATGCCCTCTCCACTAATCACATGGCCAAGAAAGGCCATTGACGACATCCAGAACTCACAGGTCGGAGGATCGAAACCTCTCTCTGATACCAATTTTGTAACGCCCCCATCCGTCGTATTACATATGACAGAAGGTCCGGTCGGGGCCTGACGCCATATACTACAGATAGGTAAGGAGATTACAAGTTGTTTCTAAATCCAAGTTCAATTATAAACGCGTCCTACCTCAGAGCATTCTAGCGGAAGAATTTTAATTTAAGAACTCATACATAACGAGAATGTCCACTATACAAAAAGGAATGACATATAAATATACACATAACACATGTTTCGGTCGTAGATTTTTACAACTGTTTCATTTAACAAAAGTGGATTCATACTTTGGCACGCAGGCCGGCCACACATGAAAACGGTAAATGTTTGCTTTTGGGCCTTCAAGGGCCAGCCAATTGCATCACATGGGCTTTAGCCCGCTACTTTCCACTTGGCTCTCCAATACCTGCACAAAAGGGCCCACCAAAACGTGTTAAACAAAGCAACGGTCAGCATTTTGCTGACTCGTTTATAACGATCCCACCCCTTACTTGGGGTGACATTTCTCCATCCCTGCAATCAAGCCATATCATATATATATATATATATATATATATATATATATATATATATATATATATATATATATATATATTGGCAACAACAAACTGCATTTAAGCACCATTCACCACAGATGTTGACCCAACGACCACACGCTCCGTGCACTCAGGGCACATTTTCGGTGTACTGGACTCCCCGTGTAACACCACCATTCAGAGGTCCATGACTTAACGATAACTTTGTTATTTAGAGGTACTTAACTTGACGACTACGTCGTTCAGAGGTACTTAACTTGACGACCGACTGCCCATTAAGAGGTACTTAACATGACGACTCAGTCGTTCAAAGGTACTTAACTTGATGGCACAGTAGTTGGCCTCCATGGCACAACTCATCACTTACCATTTCAGGCTAGTACCCACCCTTTTCTAGGTAATTTAAGCTCACAACTTTGCATATAATGGCATCTTGCACACCCCTTGACCCCGAATTTCACACGTACATCACACGCATATTCATAGAGTCTTCTCCGGCACGCAAAATAAAGATCACCAATACATACCAACTTGTACAGATGGGCTTCACACAACTTGCCTATTTCGTACTCTACATTTTCGGATCTATATGCAGAAATATATGGGGATCAAACCGATTTACTCATTGGAATCCACCCTTTTTCACCTTTTGGTGAGAGGTTCCATGCAAGTATGCATATTGAGGACTTCATTTGTCCGAGATAAACTCGTTACCCTTGTAGTTCTCTTCCGAGCCATGGCGAAGATTTTTTACGCGGATGAAGTGAGCACTTTACTTTACCCTTTGCGGATCTAGTCTCAGATCTGCCTTCCGACCACAAGATCTCCTTCAGCGAGCTCACAAAGCTCAGCCCAACACCTACTTTGCTTCTTCTTTCTTTTTACTCAAGGAAAATCAAGAGATGAAGAGAGAGAAAGAGAGAACAGGAAATTATGATCTCCTCACCCTACACCCCTTTGCATAAGTGGCCTCGGGTTTAACCCCAACCATATGATAAATTCATCAAAACAAAGCAATGGCCCGGGTTTGAGCTGAAAATTCAACCGCCACTTACTGGTCGCACACCAGCCATCTGACACGAGTCTCCACTTCGGCGATATCTTATTTCGACAAATCGTCGAACGGGGTTGAGTTCGTTGAATGAAATTCGTCGAACGAGATTGAGTTTGTCGAACGGGTACATAACACATAACAGAGTCATATTCGTCGAACTCCGTAAACATTCGCCGAACTCTATTTGATGCTTTCGTCGAACTCCGTTCGACGTTTGCCGAACT
Source organism: Platanthera guangdongensis (assembly GCA_039583875.1). NCBI lineage: Eukaryota > Viridiplantae > Streptophyta > Magnoliopsida > Asparagales > Orchidaceae > Platanthera > Platanthera guangdongensis. The sequence goes on from CM077152.1 coordinate 190,440,235, forward strand.
CCGTTCGACGTTCGCCGAACTTAGTTCGATGCTTTCATCGAACTCTGTTCGATGTTTTCATCAAACATTATTCGACTTTTTAGCCTGTTACCTCCTACTCCTTTGGGGGTGTTACAATCCTCCCCTCCTTACAGAATTTTTGTACCGAAAATTGCATACAACTATCAGAAACAGTAACAAATATGTTACAACACATATTCTCTTCACAAAAAAATGTTACAATATTTTATACAGACAACTCAGGAAGTTCAGCACGTATGGTTTGCTTCCGCTCTCATGTTAGCTCCTCACGACCACAGTTGTCCCACCAGACCTTGACCATCTTGATTGTCTTGTTTCGTAGCTGTTTGATCGCCGTATCCTCGATCCGAATGTGTCTAACCTTTGTCGTTAGTCCACTATCGACCGGTACTCAATCATCCGTAAGCACTTGTGTAGTCCCTTTCACAGCTTTTCGCAGCATCGATATGTGAAACACATCGTACAAGCCACTTAGCTCCGCCGAAAGAGCTAACCTATAGGAAGCTTCTCCAATTCGCTCCGCCACTTCAAACGGAGCAAGATACCTCAGACTCAACTTTTTCAAGCGTCGTATTCTGCGCATGCCTTTGAAGGGTTTGATTTTCAAATCTACCCAATTGCCCACCGTAAACTCCACATTCCGATGTTTGGCGACCCGTTATAACATAAATGTACTCAAGAATGTCCACTAAGAAATGCAAATACACCTGTTTGCGGAACCTGCATGTTCCTACTATGTTGTTGTTGCTTTTGCAAAGTCGTTAAAGTGTGTCTTTTACACGTATAGGTGACTCGACGTGGTGCGGGAAAGTTTGAGCCCCAGCGTTCTGATGAGAGTATGACACCAGCTGAGGTGCCTACACCTCCTCCGTCTGCGGAGACAGTACGCTTAGTTGTTGAGGCATTATTTGCAATGATCCAGGCACAATCTACTGGGTAGGCACAGCCTGCGGTGGTGGCAGGACAGGCTGGTGTGCAGCCAGTGAGCAGTGGTTGACTTTTCTACTCAAACCCGGGCCATTACTTTGTTTTGATGAATTTATCGTGTGGCTGGGGTGAAACTCAAGGCCACATATGCAGAGGGATTGGAATGAGGAAATCATTATTTGCTTTTCTCTCTCTCTCTTCCTTGCATCCCAGTTCTGGAGCAGAGAACTCACGGCTGGAGCTAGAGTTTGGGTGGATCTTGCTGAAGTTGCTAGATAAGATCTTATGGCTAGAATCAAGATCCGAGACTATATTCGCGAAGGGGAAAGTGAGGCGCTCATTTCCATCAGCATATAAAAGCTTTTCCATGGCTCCGAAGAGAACTCCAAGGGTAACGATCTTCCTCCTTGGATATATGAAGTCCTTATTTTAGCATATGCATGGAAAACCCCACCAAAAGGTGGAGTGTTGAGGGATTTTCTTTTGGTTGATTCATGAAATCCCTAGTAAGTCCTGTATATAGATCCGAAAATGTGTAGTACAGAATAAACATACTGTGTGAAGCTCATCTGGACAAGTTGGTCTAGATTGGTGATGCTTTATTTTATACACTGGAGAAGACTCCGCGTAGAAATGAGTATTTTGTGGAATCAGTGGGTTGAGTACTGGAGTGGAATTCCAGGACAGTAACCTTAAACTTCATGTGTTGTATGTCATGCAAGTCCATTATTTCTGGCATTGTAGGTAGCTGCAGGGTTTTCTGGATAGTTGGTCCAGTTATGGTTGGGGTTGAGTACAAAAAGAGTGTTCTGTGGCTAACGCCAGACGATAGCGGTTGTCGTTGGCGATAGCTCCCAGTTAACCTGTTATTGTGAAAACCAGTTCTTAGAGGACAGTGTGGCTATTGTGAGCTATGAGCTCTTAAAGGCCAGTGAGCCAAACCGAGAAGGGGAAGTCGACCCGCGTCAGTCTAGACATTGAACTGGCGATTTGAGCAACGGGCAAGGACTGAACTCTATCCCCATTATGGTTATCTAACTTGAGTGCGTAAGTTATTAGCTTCGTTAGGATCACATAATGAGAGTCTTGGGCTGTCCTCCATCAAGACTAAAGTCTCCATCCGTGGGCCATGGAGTATGAATGCTCAATGCTTACTGTTGGGTCTGGTACCTGAGAACGGTGGTGGGACCCTAGTTTTCCAGTACACCGATAATGTGCCCTGAGTGTACGGAGCGTCGGGCCGTGCGGTCGACGTTTATGATATATTGAACTGTGTGTGAGTGCACGTTTTGTGATATATCTGCTTGTGAAAATGTTATGCCTGTATGGAAGGAATACTACTGCCCCGGGAAAGGGGTAGGGTCATTATAAATTGGTCAGCTGAATGTTGATCGTTGCCTTGTTACCACCATTACGGTGGATTGTCCCTATGCATGTGTTGGATAGCCGAGCGGGAAATAGTGGGCTAACGCCCTTGCTACTACTATGTTGGCCCTCAAAGGCCGAATGAAGAAATGTTTTATTATTTTCATATGTGGTCGGCTTACGTGCCGATGTATGTAATCCACACCTGTGAAGAATAATTGTAAGGCCTTAAGGTCAAACACTTTTAAGTATTTTTGTATACATTCTTGTGATATATATAAATGTGGTTGTTTATATATAGTGGACATTCATGATCGATGAGTTCAGTAATAACCTCTAATGCTTCCGCTAGAATGCTCTGAGTTAGGATGCGTGTATTAGTCTTTGATATTAACCTGTAACCCGCCGTTGTTTGTGGCATATAGTGTGGGGCCCCAGCCGGACCCTTTGTAACGTCCCGGTTTAGAGCGTAGAGGCCCACAAAGTAACCGTGCAGCATGTCACGCCCCGGTGCCCTACTACAGGACTGCAGTCTGTGCCACCCAAACCCATCTCTGTCCTGTTTCTCAGCACAATGGATTTTTGCGCACGCAGGAATTCGAACCCAGCCGTCTTGATAAGGCACCTTCCACAGTCCTCATCACCAACTGAGCTGCAGCTCAGTTGGTGATGAGGACTGTGGAAGGTGCCTTATCATGGCGGCGTGGGTTTGAATCCCCATGTGCGCAAAAACCTACCGTGCTGATAAACATGCCGGAGATGGGTTTGGGTGGCACGGACTACAGTCCTGTAGCAGGGCATCGGGGCGAGACACCCTGCACGGTTACGTCATGGGCCTCTGAGCTCTAAACCGGGATGTTACAAAAAAGTGCAATTTATGTAACGTCCCGGTTTAGAGTTCAGAGGCCCACAGCGTAACCGTGCAGCGTGTCTCACCCCGGTGCCCTGCTATAGGACAGCAGTCCGTGCCACCCAAACCCATCTCTGGCCTGTTTCTCAGCACTGTAGGTTTTTGTGCACGCGGGGATTCAAACCCATGCCACATTGATAAGGCACCTTCCACAGTCCTCATCACCAACTGAGCTGCAGCTCAGCTGCTGATGAGGACTGTGGAAGGTGCCTTATCAAGGCGGCGTGGGTTCGAATCCCCGCGTGCGCAAAAACCTACTGTGCTGAGAAACATGCCGGAGATGGGTTTGGGTGGCACTGACTGCAGTCCTGTAGCAGTGCACTGGGGCGAGACACCCTGCACGGTTACGTCGTGGGCCTCTGAGCTCTAAACCGGGACGTTACAAAAAAGTGCACTTTTTTGTAACGACCCGGGAGGACCACGACATCGCCTGGCCCACCAGTAGCCCAAGGTTTAGAGCTCAGAGGCCCACTGCGTAACAGTTCAGCTTGTCTCTCCCCAAGGCGCTACGGTGGTACAGCCGGAATCTACAAGGCCTGCAGGTCGTACACCCAAACCAAATCTACGTGGCTGTTTCTCACCACGGAAGGTTGTTGCCATGGGGTTTCGAACCCGAGATCTTGATAAGACTCTCTCCCAACAGAGCTCATCAACAACTGAGCTGCAGCAACCTGCCGTAACAACAACCTTCCGTGATGAGAAACATTCACGGAGATTTGGTTGGGGTGTACGGCCTGCAGGCCTTGTAGATTTCGGTTGTACCACCATAGCGCCTTGGGGCGAGAAAAACTGCACTATTACGTAGTGGGCCTCTGAGCTCTAAACCTTGGGCTGCTGATTTGCAAGGCGATGTCGTGGTCCTCCCGGGTCGTTACACCCTCTATTATATGTCATGTGACAGATGAAGATGTTACAATGCAGCTCAATTGGTGATGAGGAGTTCGAAAACTCCATAGTTAAGCGTGCTTGGGCTGGAGTAGTACTGGGATGGGTGACCTCCTGGGAAGTCCCCGTGGTGCGCGCTTGACTATCGAGTTTGCCTCATCAAAGGGAGGCTGTGGCCACTAACAACCCATCAATGGGCTGGAGAGGGGTTGGGGTGCTTGGGCTGTAGCTCGGTAACGTCGCCTAGAGAGGAGTCGTGACATTGTCACGTTGGATCGGCTAGTGTTGTTACAGATCGAGTGACATCAAGGAGATGACGATTATTCCGCTCGGCCACACCATTCTGCTGGGGTGTGTATGCACACGAAGTATGATGAATTATCCCAAAGTCGGTGCATAAGTTGGAGAAGTTGCGACTAGTGTATTCACGAGCGTTGTCAGTGCAAAGCGTTTGTACGGTAGTAGAAAAATGCGTACGTATTTCAATAACAAACACACAGAAAATAGAAGTTAGCTCAGTACGATCATGAAGTAAATAAAGCCATGTGAGGCGTGAATAGTCATCAATGAAAGTTACAAAGTAGCGATAACCAAAAAGACTGGGTAGTTTATAAGGACCCCAGATATCAGAATGAACTAAAGAAAACGGAGTACTACTCCGGTCACATATAGGAGGGAAAGAAGTACGATGCTGCTTGCCAAAGATACATGACTCACAAGAAAATTTTTGTAAAGAGACAACGGGAAGAGCCTTCTTGAGAATCTGAAGTGGAACATGGCCAAGATGACGATGCCAGTTGACGGAGGGTACAATAGAGAGGGAAGTGGGAAGAGTGTCCTGGAGATAAAACCCGTTTGACAGCCGTCCTCTACCAATGATAGTCTGTGTCTAACGATCCTGCATGACAAAAGAAGAGGGAGAAAATATCAAACAGCAATCAATATCTTGAGCAAGCCTACTAACAGACAGTAGGTTGAAGGGAGATCCCGGAACATGAAAGGCTGAGGTTATGGAGAGATTAGGAGTAAGTTACAGATCAGCAGCTCCAAACACAGGAATAGTATCACCATTGGCCACAGTGATAAACTTGGGATACTCTGTGTGCATGTACTGAGGAGGTTTCTGAGAGGTAATATGATGGGTGGCCCCAAAGTCCAGGATCCACTGAGGGTTATAGGAGAGATAGGAGATACCTTCTGTAGATAATGAAGCAACTGATCCAGAGGGACGGTTGGCCATGCCTTGAATATGCAGTATCTGTAGGCAGAGGTCATTGATATCCTTCTAAGCAGTAGAAGAGTGGTCGGTGGGAGAGGGGCCCGTAGGAGCAGGAGCAGCAACAACAGTAGGAGCGGAGAGATGAGGGGGCAAACCATGTTTGCGATATCAGGTAGCTTCAAGGTGGTCATCACGACCGCAGTAAGTACACTTGAGAGTAGAACGACCACCACGTCCCCGACTACGAGACGTGAAGTGGCCTCCACGAGTAGAAGATCCTCAGCCAGACAGAGCAGGAGTAGGGATTAGGGGCTGCTGGAGCAAAGCCGGAGAAAAAGTGGCTGGAGCCTCGGGAGGTGTAACCTTAAGCACCATTGAGCAAACATCAGACAAAGAGGGTGTTGTAGGAGAAGAGAGAATCTGGGACCGGATGCTGTGAAGATGACTAGGAACACGAGCCATCATCATAGCGGTCCCAACAGCCTCCTTCTGTGCACGTTGAGTAGCAAGGTCTGTAGAGGGAGGTTGGTGATGTATCCCTGCCTCTACCAGGGTTTTGGTCTTGTAAACAAAGCAAGTTAAGTCTCTAATGGTGTCAGGGTCCAGTGACTGAAGAGACGAGATGATGTCGAAGAGGTGTTGTATGCTATTCCGGCCAGAGTAGAAGGAGTGCAACTCATCTCACATTTCCTTAGCTGTTTCATAATATATTACCATCCGGTAAGACTCTGTGTCTATAGAGTTGAGCAACCAAGATTGGACTTGGCGTCATCGCGGAGCCAGTCATCAGAGGGATCAGCAGGTTTGACCCGAGTAAGGTGATGGAGTAAACCCTTAGTTTGCAAAACATGTCGAACAGAATGAGCCCATTCGACATAGTTAGCCTTCCCGGTGAGAGAGATAGTGGTGATGCAAATTTCAACACGGACCTCGGAAGGTAAGGTAGCAGTACGAGCGGGCATATAGGAGGTAGTTGTAGTTGAGTCACTGGATGTCATGGCTGATAGCGTTAGCGGAAAGAAGCGGCGGTCTGAAGCAACCAACAACGGACTGAAGCAGCTGACAGAGGACTGAAGCGGAGCCCACAAGAAAGAGGGGCGACAGCGAACTGAAGCAGACCACGAGAAGGAAAGGGCGAGCAAGAACACAAATTCTTGGAGAAGGTCGCGGCGACTAGGGCAGGTCGCGACGACTAGGGCAGGTCACGGTGATAAAGCAGACCGCAAAAGACGAAGAAGGTCACAACAACAAGGAGAAGAGCTCGTCAAGGCGCGACTTGATATAGGTCGTGGCGGACTGGAGCACTCCGTAATAAGAGAAGGTTTGCAGCGGACTGGAGTAGGAACCTGCAACGAACAGAAGCAAGATCCCGCAACGAATTGGAGCTCGCGAAGAAGAGAAGGGTTGCGGCGGACTAAGAAGAAGGTTGGCGAGTAGAGAGCACGCAACGGGTGGGGCAGTCCACGACAGGCTATAGCAGGAGGGCGCGAGCGAGGAGAGAGCTCAGACCAGACCAGAGTAGAAGCACGCAATGGACTGCAACAAGAGTTGGCAGCAGATTGGGGAGAAAGAGTAGCTGGCAGCGGACTGGGGAGAGGGAGCGAGAAGGTGCTCGCAGCATCAGACTAAGAAGATAGTCGGGGGAGGAGAGTGAAGAATGGAAATAGAATAAAGGGGAGTTTTTTTTTTGGGAAAAGTACACCCTCAAAATATAGGCTTTTGACAAAATGAACCCCGAAAGTTTCAAATTGACAACATGCACCCTCAAAAATAGTTTTTTTGGTAGAGTGCACCCTCAATAGGCGAAAAATAAAATGACCAAAATGTACATTCAATGATGCACATTGCCAAAAAAACATTTTTGTTTGGGGGGGAGTGCATTTTGCCAATTTTAGATTTTCGAGGTGCATTTTGCAAAAAACCTATATTTCGAGTGTGCACTTTGCCAAAAACCCTAAAGGGGAAGAGGAGGCAAATAAGGAGGACGAGGATGTGGATGATGCAGATGAGGATGTGGATGAACAAGATGAGGAGGATATCAGCAGCCGAACATTCTGCTCGACAAGGAAAAGGGGAAGGCTACTGAGACTGTCACCCTACTTCATGTTGTCGTTGACACACCATCTGAACCAGAACTAGAAGAGGGACAAGAGAAGAAGAGGCGGCCGTCGGCGCACGGCCAAAGAGGCGGTCGAGCCGACCGCCCCACTTCGGCCGCCGGCGCGCGACAGAAGAGGCGGCCAGGGCGGCCGCCCCTCTTCGGCCTCCGGCGCGTGGCCGAGGAAGCGGACGAGCCAGCCGCCCCTCTTCGGCCACTGGTGCGTGGCCGAAGAGGCGGTCGAGCCGGCCGCCTCTCTTCGGCTGCCGGCGCACGGCCAAGGAGGCGGAAGAGCCGGCCGCCCACGACCAACCACCGGCCGCTCCACCTTTCCGCCGCCGGCTTGATCTTCGCCCGTTCTCTCGACCGTGGGCGATGGTCCCCCTCCTCACCGGCAAGTTCGCCGACAAGTTCATCGACCGCCCGAGGGAGCGCGTCCCCGCCTTCCGATCTTCTCAAATCGTTCATTGTCTCCCGATTCGCGTGTAACCACCCACTGACCGTCAGGTAAGTGGGGGAATTTTATTATTAAATTAATTGGTCTAGGGGTAGCAGAATAGATGATCATAATGAGCGTCCTTAAACTATAGGAAAAATATTAATTTGGGTGGTTATGGTGTGCGGATAGCCGCATAAACACCTCCTGGAGGCTATAAAGGAGCTCCGTGCCTCCTCATTTCTCACTTTTTTTTCCTCAGAGTCTTCTTCATGCTCAGGCCAGAGCTTTGCTGGATTCCTCCTACGAGCAACATTCAAGCCGTTTTCAAGTCACATTCAAGCCACCTTCAAGCCACATCCAAGCCATTTTCGAGCCGCGTTCAAGACGCCTATGAGCCATCCAATGAAGCCTATTTTGCAACTTCCTGGAAGTCCCTACTAACACCATTCCGAGTCCTCCACGCCTACTTCCAGCACCATCGCGACGCTCAAAGGCGTCCATCACCGCTAAGTGTAATTTGTGCAAGACGCCGAGCGAGACGGTCCGTCGTCCGCCGGGTGCAAAGTATTCTCCCACCCCCAAATTGTAACGAGAAGCGGTCTGTCGCCCTCGATTCAGCAAACCGATTGTACCTGCGAGCAAATAGTGGACTTTGACTGACGCAGTCTCGGTCACGTGGTTTTTTACCCAGTTGAGCGATTTTTCCACGTTAAATATTCGTGTGTACGATTGATCTATCTCATTGACTGTGTGCGCGCTCTACCGTTCCGAGAGCTATGGCGGTCCAAGTTATTCGGGTCTAACCGCGACGGGAGTTTCTAATTAGGCCATTTTCATCTCTGATCCACTCCACAATCTATGTGAAAGTCAATCTCCTGATACTCTGTAAAAATTCATGCTTCTTCCTGCTCTATTTGGACCCAAGCTTAACTGCATTCGGAGCATCCCTAAACCATCATCATTCCCCACAAATCCTTCGGACACGTACATCATGCGTGATCAAGGGATCTCCCTCTTTGTTCCTCGTAGCATACCACCAATAACTTCAGTTTCTTTCACCGACGACGAACGGTCGTTGTGATGGGATTCTAACAGGAGATCGCCGGAAAACAACAATTCAACAAGAATATTCGTCGGAGACAATAGTTTCCAACCAATTCAAATTCATGAAGGAAAACATAAAAGAACCAACAGATTACAGATCCAAAATCCACCTAAGAGTTACCTCTGAACGGTGAAACAGGAACCTCCAGTTCGGTACTACTCAACTCTCAGTAATTCCAAAAGTACCCAATTCCTTCACTTCCCCTTTTACAGGAGGGATTTTTAGGTCCGAGCTCCGTTTGGAAATCGCCGTCCGGGGGAGAGGAGGTGTTGCCGAGTGGAGGCATCAACGGGCGCTATTTAGAGAGAAAGGAAAGACAAGCAAAGCAAAGGCCCGCGAGCAAAATACTCGCCTCGGAGCCCGGTCGTAATAATTCCACCTTTTATAGACCCAACCTATCCCTTATGACAGAACCAGAAAATTACAATAATGCCACGACAACTACAAACAATGGACCCCATTCTTCCCGTCCATTTGTCTCCCACTCAGGGTCTGTTTGGCACAGCTCTGGCGGCTGGAGAATCTCTTTTCCAGCCGCCAGAGCTGTTTTTTTGTGTTTGGGACAGCTCCTTATGAAGAGCTTTTCGTAAATCTGGAGCTGTTTTGCAGCTTTTCGGAAATCCCTCCCCCCTCAGCTTCTGCTCCCGCAAAATAGCTTTCTCTCTCACAGGTTTTAGAATCTACCGGCCCCGACTTTTCCAATTCTTCCTGCAACTCGCGGGAGCCGACGGATCTCGCCGGAGCTGACACATCTCGCCGGAGTCGACGCTCCCTCCTCCTCCCGCTCTCGCTCTATTTCTTCAAATCGCACTGCTGCACAGAACACCCAAACACTTTGCAGCTTTTCAAAACTGCTCCCCAGATATCCATTTTAAAACAGTTCTATCCGGACAACAACTTTTCAATCTGCCAGAGCTGTCCCAAACAGACCCTCAGTTGGAGTAGAATCACTGAAGCCAGCCGCCCTCCTGCGCGTCAGTAGACTGGATCGCATCACGTTGCTACAGTCTTCGCTGTCGCTGCTTCCTCCCGGTGAGAAGCTCGAGAAGGACGACGTCTTACCTGTAAACGTCACTCTTGACAAGAAGATAGGCATGTTATGGCATACTCCGGTGGATGGCGGGGATTGAGTTAGGGCTGCCACTGGTAGGTTTGAGGAGGAGATAAAATCCTTATTTTTTTTCAAAACATGGTTTGCCATTAGTCAGAATAGAGCTGCACATAACATCATCCTTTATGAAATGTCTGGATCATAAACATTTATCATGAATGCTCAATTCATTTTGGATCCTTTATATTATTACGATTAGTTGATTACAACATAGCCTTCACGGTGAGCATTCGTCTCCCCCATAATTTACGATTGCACTTGACACTTTTCAGCATTGGTCGGCGGCCTCACACGGTGTTGATTTTGGCTAAAAAAATGTATGAGCGGGAATTGTGAGGACGCACGGTCGTGCAATTTCTTAACGCATGTTGCGGTCTGCGACAACGCTCCCGATATTCCAGACTAACCAGACCGTCTTAGCTTTCAGAGCGGTCGGTTTCTTAAACAGTCTCAGTAATAGATCACAGACGAGACAAATATTTTTACGTGGAAAACCCTCTGAATAGGGTGAAAAACCACAGTCGGGGCTGTGCCGGCAGGAACTCCACTAGATCGGTCAAGATTACAAGGCTTCTCTTGGAGAATCGAGGGCGACATGCCGCGCCTCGTTAAAACTTGAGGAGGAGAGAGATACAATGTTCGACTTGCGGGAGAATGCTTGCGCACTTCTGAACGATCGCTGACGGACGGCTGAGTTGGCACGATGGGAATCTGGCAGACGATGCACTCTGAACGTTGGGGGTGGCGGACGATGGGCGATCAACTTCCTTCGAACTCTGAATTGCACGGAGGAGGCTTCAAACAACCTTCAATTTAAAGGCAGGTCCGTTGGCCACGGGCTTTGCCTTGGCGATGAGGACGATGACAGTGAACCTGTGAAGGGGGAGAGAAAGCTAGAAAGAAAGATGGGAATTTCGGTAGAAATCCTGAAATCCGAATGTTGAAACCGAAATCTCGGTCTCATGTGGAGTTCGCCCTCGGGGAAGGGGTGATCGCGCGTCTACTTCGCTCCTGCAAGCAAAATAACAAAGGAAAACAAAGACAGGAATCGACTCAAGGGCTCGGCGGGGAGGACACACCACACACTCGGAAGATCTGAGAGTGCTTCCCCTCCTTAGCCAAAGGCCGAGCTAAGGTACCCTCAGAAAGCACTTAAGAACTGGAGCAAGGAGGCACAGGAAGCATGCCTTCTGGGGTACCCCTTGGGTCTTATTTATAGTTTTCGGAATCTGAACTGCCAATAACCAAACTGAATTGACCTGAAGTTACCAAAAGGCCCTCGGTTGGGTCTGCCAACAACCAAACTCCGCTGTTTTGAAGGGCTATGGGCAGACCAGCGAGGGCAAAATAGTAAAAAGTACCTCATAAATCTGGGCGAGCTGGGGAGCCTGGCCACCTCGGCGGATCCTGCTCACCCGCCGTTGCCAAGCTCCTTTTCGCGAGTGCGAGTTAGGACGGCGAGCTCGCCTATCGGTCGGCCTCCGTTAGTCGACCTCAGCTCGACGAATCTTGGCTTAGCTCGGCGAATGTCGAGCTCGCGGTCGACGAATGCCGAGCTCGGGCTCGGGTTTCTCTGCCGAGCTTGCCTGGGGCCTTGGTAATCTGAGCCGGCCGGCCTGGTTCCTGGTTCACCGCGCCCGCCGGATACGGGGTTACACACAATCCCTGCTCTTTTTGAGCTTGGAAAAGCTCGGAAAGAAATATCCAACCCCAAGTGTTCGGCGAGCGCGAGGTGGACTGGAGGGAATCTTTGGGTGGGGTCCACCTATGGCTATATATATACACCTGCATACCTGCCTGACTCTTGTCATTCCCTTTGCTCTATTCCTGCCAAGATGCCGATCCCCAAGGAGATTCAAGAGCGCCTTATGCACGCCCTCCAGACCTCAGCTGCCCGCGTAGCCGCCCTGACAGCTGTCCCAGCTGCTGTGCCGCAGGGTGGCTCTGTCGAGCCTAGCTCCAAGAAGATGAAAACATTCCCTCAGACGGCCGAGCCCATCTATGACGACCTGAGGACCACCTTGGAGTACAGGACCGGCTCTTCCACTCTGCCTGCCCCTGAAAAGGGGAGGAATATTATTGAGGTCTGTGACGGCCCAGACAGTCACCCTGATGGCGCGGAGGACACCGTGCCGCGAGACACCACCCCGCGAGCCAAGACCACCCTTGGGGACTCTCGGTTCACGACTCCGGAGAACTGTCCCCGGGTCCCGTCCCCTCCCTTTGGGACATTGGGGATGAGCTCGCAAAGGCCGAGCTCGTCGGTGTGCGCCCGCTCTCCCCAGCAAGCTGTCGTGACCACGGGGGCGGGTCTGGAAACCATCCCCATCCCGAGATTCGAACTTCTCTCACCGGGAACGCGCAGCCCAGGTCGCGGGAAGGATCTGAGGTTTATCCCTCCCCGCATCTCCTTTGAGTTGTCGAGCTCGTCAGGTAAACTTTGCCCAGATTCCTACCTCATGCAATTTTCTAGCTTACCTCCTTTTGTTGATGTTTGCCTCCACAGTTCCCCCCAGCCAATCCGATGCCGAGGAATCTTCGCGGGCAGCCCATTACTCTCCCCTCCCCTCCCCAAGCTCGCTGGATTCTTACCTGGGCCCCAAAGTGGAGAACGATGAGCCGACGAGGAGGGGAATCAAGTTCTTCAAGAAGCTCGTGTGCGGGGCCCGCGAGGTGCAGGTGGTCAACGAGGCGCTGTAACGCGACTACGCGCGTCTCGCTGACAAGGTGCGGAGCGGCCAGGCTGGCGAGCTGACGTCCCCTTCCCGGCTTCTGGATGAGAAAGACGACGACCTCTCAGTGGCGCAGAGGAATTCGGGGAGGATCCGCGAGTTGCTCCGCACGCGGCAGTCTGGGGGACGGGAGGTGCGAGGCCGGGGTAGATAAAAGGCGGATCGTTTGACGAGCCGACTGGTACTCGCCTCCTGGTTTTTCCCCCCTGCCTGCGCGCCCCGCTTTCTTATTCCTGCACTTGGTCTTTGTAATAAATAACTTTAAACATTCTTAGACATGCGGTATTCAAATAATGTATTGCTTTTATTTGACTTAGCCTTGGTTGGAACGCGCCGGAAGTCGGCGAGCAGAGGGTTGGCGAGCTGGGCCGATTGGACAGCTTTGGTGGTTGGAACGCGCCGGAAGCCGGCGAGTTGGAGGTTGGCGAGCTGGGGTGGCGAGCTGGGCCGATGGGACAGCTTGGCCACCCAATTACTTTTTCTATAAATAGCCCCTCCCCACCAACTCCCGTACTACCGCCTTAACTGCTTGCTTCTCTCTCTCTTCCTGTGCTTTTTCCCTTTCTGCTCGCGCTCCATCCCTTCTTCTGCGAGTATGGGCAAGACCAACCCTGACGCCGATGGCCGCACCAAGTGCGCCATGCACTTCACCAATTACTGCTTTTTCGAGGGGAATACCACCGAGGAGGAGCTCGCGGAATTTGTTGGCGACCACGTCCCGCCGGGCTTCGAGGCGTGCCGGCCGAGGCGGGGGGAGGCCATCAATACCTTTTATGATGACGAGCTCTCCTTCCCCATTTCTCACTTTGAGGTGGGATTGCGCCTTCCCCTCTGGCCGGAGATCCGACAGATCCTGAAATATTATGGCGCGGTGCCCGCGCAGCTGAACTCCAACGCCATCGCCATGATGGTGGCGTTCGCGAGCTATCTCCGGCGAGAGAGAATTGAGTTCAACTTGACAGTATTCAGTAAACTCTTCTCCTATAAGGCGACACTGGATGGGGTCGCCTACTTTGGCGGCTCGCTGATCAAAGTTCGCGAAATCGCGAACAAGCACCACAACTGGATGACCAAGATCGCCTTTATCAAGGGCGATCTCGGCAACATCCCGTACTCGCTGCAGCAGAAGGGCGAGGAGGTCTACCGCCCCCCGGCCGTGTCCGGCAACAATGCCGACCTCCATAACCTTTTCCTCCACAAGGACATCGAGGCCGCCTTCCTGCGCAGGGGCCTCGACGCGCTTCTCCCCATCCTACCCGGCGAAGGTATTGTTCTCTCCACATCGCCGAGCTCACCAGGTTACCGAGCTCGCCATACTGCCGTTGAAAATCTTCTGACTTTTCCAAGTTTTTTTTTCTTGCAGGGGAGTGGCTAATTCCTGTGAACTCGCCGTTTGCGGACTCGGGGTTATACCCGGACCCCCTTGCTCGCGAGAAGGTGGCGGCGGCGACCTGCCGAGATGAGGCGGTCTTCTCTCAACCCTCTTCCAGCAAGAGGCATTCTGAGGATGCGAGATCGAACCCGCCACACCGCCAACAATTACCAAAAAAAATGAAGGTCGTGCTCGCTCCGCGGGGGAAACAACATCAACAACATCAATCCATCTCCAAGTACATAAGCTCGCCCGAGACCATTCCTGACACGTCGTTAGAGAGCCCGCTGAAGGAGATCATCAGTAAGGGACTGAAGGGCGACGAGGCTCCTGCTCCCTCTACGGCGATCTCTCCACCTCCTTCGACAAAGAGGGCGGCTCGCGAGCGTGGGGCGCCGAAACTGCACCCCCTCTTCAGCTTTGGGGGGCGGTGGAAAGACTTGGCGGGCGAGCCCATGGTGTAGTGGGACGAGATGGTCCACCGGGTTTCCATCTCCACCCTGCACCCTTCCTGGCATGACCGTGAGCACGCCACCGATCACGCTTACGCCCTCGGCTTCGGCCTTTATGGCTGGGAGGACGTCGAGGCTTACAAGAACATGATCCTGCGGCAACTCGGCCATGAGGGCCTGCAGGCCCTTCTGCGGTCTATGGAGCTTCACCACATGCTGACCCACCGCAGCTTCAGCCTCAGCAACCAACTCCAAAAAGCCGAGCAAGCCCGCGACGTCGCCAAAAACAAGGTCGCTGATCAGGCGAGGCGGCTCGACATCGCGGAGGTTCTTCTCGCCCAGGCCGCCGGCGGGTTGGTGAGTATCGGGCTTCCTCTTCCCTCTTTTACTTGAAATATTTTGCATTGTCACTAATGAACTTTTCTTCTGTCAGGATGCCAAGGCCGCCGGGGAGCTGCGGGCTCGCAATGCCGAGCAGGAGGAGGAGATCAGCCAGCTTTGCGCCCGGCTTGTCGAGCTGGAGGGGGAGAATGCGAAGCTGAAGGACGAGAACCAAAACCTTACTCACGAGGTCTGCTGTCAGGTGGAGATCTTATTCCCGGCCAGCGACGCTGATCCTACCCTCCCATACAAGAGGCCGAGGATCTTTGGCGAGGCCGACCTCACCGAGAGGTTGCAGATCAACTCCATCCAGGCCCCCGAGTGCACCCTCCAGATGATGGAGGGGTGCGAGGAGATTTTCGCCAAGGACCTGATGTCGAGCTTGTTCCCGACGACGCCGCCCAGCGAGAAGGAAGACAGTCTAGACGCGCTGTTCGGGAAGGGCTTCCAGGATTTATCAGGCGAAGGCAGGGAAGACCACCAATCTGGCGGGGGGGGGGGGGGGGGGGCGAGGTCTAAATGTATATGATCTGTAGTCTCGCCGAGGCGAGCTCAACCTGCAAAATAATATTACTTAATGAAAGAATATTTTTGATACCTTTTGTACATTATAGCAATGTCATTATACATATACTTTCTTTTGCTGGATTTCTCTGTCGTGCCTTGTTTGTATGCGAGCACTCTCCCCAGCGACCTCACATAGATAGGTACTGCGAGTAGGATAATCATTAGGACTCGCCCCTGAGAGCATATCTTGAGAGCTCGCCCATTCTTAGGACTCGCTCTTGCTCGCACGCGATCAGCCCATAACCTTATCAATGTGAGACCAAATTCTTTTAAAATTTTCTAAGTAAAACTTAGCGGGGGCGAGGTGTCCTGGCGGGATCCGCCTCCCTTCGGCGAGGTCCAAGGGCCTGGCTCGTCATCCTTCTGCCGAGGCCGAGATGAATTAGCGAGCCAGAACTCGTCTCTACCGAGCTCTCGTCTTAATCTTAAAAGGGCTAAGTTTGCTCGGGGTCCAAGGCTGATACCATCGAGTGACTTCCAGCCCTGCCACCTAGGTGAGAGCCTGATAGCGGGATCTGCTCGAGGTCTAAGGATGACACAGAGTGACTTCCAGCCCTACCAGCTAGGTGAGAGCCTTGCAGCGGGATCTGCTCGGGGTCCAAGGCTGATACCATCGAGTGACTTCCAGCCATGCCAGCTAGGTGAGAGCCTGACAGCGGAATCTGCTCAAGGTCTAAGGATGACACCGAGTGACTTCCAGCCCTGCCATCTAGGTGAGAGCCTGACAGCGGGATCTGCTCGGGGTCCAAGGCTGATACCATCGAGTGACTTCCAGCTCTGCCAGCTAGGTGAGAGACTGATAGAGGGATCTGCTCGAGGTCTAAGGATGACACCGAGTGACTTCCAGCCCTGTCAGCTAGGTGAGAGCCCGGCAGAGGGATCTGCTCGGTGTCCAAAGCTGATACCATCGAGTGACTTCCAGCCCTGCCAGCTAGGTGAGAGCCTGACAGCGGGATCTGCTTGAGGTCTAAGGATGACACCGAGTGATTTCCAGCTCTGCCAGCTAGGTGAGAGCCTAGCAGCGGGATCTTCTCGGGGTCCAAAGCTTATACCATCGAGTGACTTCCAGCCCTACCAGTTAGGTGAGAGCCTGACATCGGGATCTGCTCGAGGTATTAGGATGAAACCGAGTGACTTCCAGCCCTGCCAGCTAGGTGAGAGCCTGGCAGCAGGATCTACTCGGGGTCCAAGGCTGATACCATCGAGTGACTTCCAGCCCTGACAGCTAGGTGAGAGCCTGACAGTGGGATCTGTTCGAGGTCTAAGGATGACACCAAGTGACTTCCAGCCCTGCCAGCTAGGTGAGAGCCTAGCAGCGGGATCTGCTCGGGGTCCAAAGCTGATACCATCGAGTGACTTCCTACCCTGCCAACTAGGTGAGAGCCTGATAGCGGGATTTGTTCGAGGTCTAAGGATGATACCAAGTGACTTACAGCCCTTCCAGCTAGGTAAGAGCCTGGCAGCGGGATCTGCTCGGGGTCCAAAGCTGATACCATCGAGTGACTTCCAGCCCTGCCAGCTGCATGAGAGCCTGACAACGGGATCTGCTCGAGGTCTTAGGATGACACCGAGTGACTTCCATCCCTGCCAGCTAGGTGAGAGCCTGACAGCGGGATCTGCTCGAGGTATAAGGATGACACCGAGTGACTTCCAGCCCTGCCAGCTAGGTGAGAGCCTGACAGCGGGATCTGCTCGGGGTCCAAAGCTGATACCATCGAGTGACTTCCAGCCCTGCCAGCTAGGTGAGAGCCTGACAACGGGATCTGCTCGAGGTCTAAAGATGACACTGAGTGACTTCCAGCCCTGCTAGCCAGGTGAGAGCCTGACAACGGGATCTGCTCGGGGTCCAAGGCTGATACCATCGAGTGACTTCCAGCCCTACCAGCTAGGTGAGAGCCTGACAACGGGATCTGCTCGAGGTCTAAGGATGACACTGAGTGACTTCCAGCCCTGCCAGCTAGGTGAGAGCCTGGCAGCGGGATCTGCTCGCGGTCCAAAGCTGATCGCCAGCCGCCACCCTGGCACCCCCGAGTGACTTCCAGCCCTGCCAGCTAGGTGAGAGCCTGACAGCGGGATCTGCTCGAGGTCTTAGGATGACACCGCGTGACTTCCAGCCATGCCAGTTAGGTGAGTGCCTGACAGCGTGAACTAATCGGGGTCCAAGGCTGATACCATCGAGTGACTTCCAACCCTGCCAGCTAGGTGAGAGCCTGACAACGGGATCTGCTTGAGGTCTAAGGATGACACCGAGTGACTTCCAGCCTTGCCAGCTAGGTGAGAGCCTGGCAGCGGGATCTGCTCGAGGTCCAAATACACTTCACTTCTCCATGCAAACTTATTGTGACAACATTAGCGTGTTAAAGATCTTTCATTAAAAATCAAAGTATCGCTTACAAGTTTCAAGATAAAAATCGTTTTAGGTCGTCACCACTCCAGGCGAGACTTAGGGTCTCGCCCTCCACATTTTGGAGTCAATACCCCCCTGATCCTAAAGCTTCTTTTATAATAAATGGACCTTCCCAGCTGGGGTTGAGCTTCCCCGCGGTTGCTGACGTTCCTGCTGCATACACATTCTTCAGCACCAAGTACCCCCCCCCCCATAAATTGCTTGACTCTAACGTGCTTGTCAAAGGACTTGGCCATTCTCCTCTTCACATCTTCCTGTCGGATGGCAGAAAGATCCCGCAGTTCTTCCACCATGTCGAGGGAGAGTCGCAGCTCTTCCTCGTTCTCAGCCTGCCATCCTTCCCTGCCTTCCCCTGCTGCGACAACTCGAGGCGTTTGAACTTTGAACTCTACGGAGAGCATTGCCTCACACCCATGGGAGAGCTTGAAGGGGGTCTCTCCTGTAGCTGTGTTGGGGGTGGTCCTCAAGGCCCAGAGAACTGCGTGAAGCTGCTCCACCCAGCACCCCTTCAGGTTTTCCACTTTCTTCTTTATGTGTTTAACGATGATCTTGTTCGCGGCCTCCACCTGCCTGTTGCTTCTGGGTTGATGGACTGAGGCGAACTTGAGGTCGATCCCAAGCTGCTCGCAAAAACTGGTGAACTCCGCGCTGGCGAACTGGGGCCCATTGTCTGTGACAATGGCCTGGGGTAGCCCATGGCGGCAGATAATCTCCCCCCAAATGAAGTTCCTGATGACCTGAGAAGTCACCTTGGCCAGCGCCTTCACTTCCAACCACTTGGAGAAATAATCAATCATCACCAGGAGGAACCTCCTCTGCCCATTGGCCTGGGGGAACGGTCCAACCAAATCCATTCCCCAGATGGCAAAGGGCCAGGGGGCTGTGATACTCTTGAGCCACTGAGCTGGCTGTAGCTGGAGGGGGGCAAACAGCTGGCATTTGTGGCACCTTCTAGCGAACTCTGTCGTATCGCGGCCCAGGGTGGGCCAGAAATACCCTTGCCTGACGATCTTGCCTTCTAGGGTCCGACTCCCGGAGTGACTCCCACAATCCCCGGAGTGGACTTCCTCCAAGATTCTTTGTACCTCTCTATCGGCTACGCAACGTGCCAACATCCCCGAGAGAGTCTTCCTGTACACCTGCTCGTCTTGGAGGAGGTAGTACGCTGACTTATGCCTGAGCTTCTTCTTATCCACCCCCTCCGGATACTTTCCCATGGAAAGGAAAGTCACGACCGGATCCATCAATGAAGGTCGTTGGTCTATATCCATGAGCTCTCCTTCTTCGATGGAGGGGCAGAATAGGTCGGTGATAGTACCCCCCACCTGAGGACCGTGTTTTGCGAGCTGATCGACCTGCTCATTCTCCTCTCGGGGTACGTGCTGGATGGAAAAAGTTTGGAACATGCCAATGACTCCCTTTACTTTGGCTAAGTATAGCCGCAGGGTAGGCTCTCTTGCCTCGAACTCCCTGTTGATCTGGGAAGCTACCACCATGGAGTCAGTAAGGACCTCCACGTCCAACACCCCCAGCTCCCTAGCTAGGCGCTGCCCTGCTATCACGACCTCATACTCGGCCTGATTGTTGGTAATGGGAAAGTGTACCACCACTGTCTGATCAATTCTAGTCCCTTGAGGGCTCTCAAAGATCACCCCCACTCCTAGGGAATGCCTCCCCGAGGTGTCATCCACCTTCACCTTCCAAGGAGTCGGGCGAGTGAGCTCTTCCTCCTCCACCTCAATCACATAATCGGCCAAGAAGTTGGCCATTGCTTGAGCTTTGATCGAGAGGTGGGGGACGAAGGAGACGTCGAACTCACTCAACTCTACTGACCACTTGGCCAGCCTGCCAGAATGATCCACCCCCTCAAAGATGTTGCGGAGTGGATGGTCAGTCACCACTCGGATCGAGTGTGCCTGGAAATAGGGTCGCAGCCTTCGGGCTGAGATGACCAGGGCGAAGGCCAGCTTCTCCAGAATTGGATACCGGAGCTCGGCCTTTCTCAGGACCCAGCTCACGTAATATATGGGTAGCTGCTTTTTCCCCTCTTCACGAACTAGGACAGAGCTCAGGGCCTCCCCCCCGACCCCGAGATACAAAAATAGGTCCTCCCCCTCCTTTGGACCTTGGAGCAACGGGGCCCGAGTCAACTGCACCTTGAGGGCCTGGAATGCCTCCTCGCACCCCTTAGTCCACTCGAATTTTTGACCCCCCCCCAACATTTTGAAGAAGGGGGAGCACTTCTCCCCAGCTCGGGAGAGGAACCTACTTAGCCATGCCAGCTTTCCTGTCAGTCGCTGCACCTCCTTAGTGTTCCGTGGGGATCCCAGCTCTAAGATGGCCTTGACCTTATCGGGATTTGGTTCGACCCCTGCAGGGGTGAGGAGGTGTCCCAAAAACTTTCCCCTGCTAGCCCCGAAGACACACTTCTGGGGATTCAACCGCATTTTGTACTTGCGCAGGGTAGCAAAGGTCTCCTCCAGGTCCTGGAGGTGAGAGTCCATG
This sequence comes from Platanthera guangdongensis, assembly GCA_039583875.1. Lineage (NCBI taxonomy): Eukaryota > Viridiplantae > Streptophyta > Magnoliopsida > Asparagales > Orchidaceae > Platanthera > Platanthera guangdongensis. The sequence continues at coordinate 190,460,731 of CM077152.1, forward strand.
TCCTGACTCTTGACCATGAGGTCATCTACATACACTTCCAGGTTCCTCCCCTTCTGCTCTTTGAAGACCATGCCCATCATCTTCTGGTAGGTCGCCCCTGCATTCTTTAGCCCGAAGGGCATCATCTTTTAACAGTAGCATCTATCCCCCATGATGAACGAGATATCCTTAACATCTAGGGGGTGCATCCTGATTTGATGATAACCTAAAAATGCATCTAGAAAACTCATTACAGAAAAACCAACGGCTATGTCAACCAACGCGTCGATCCGAGGTAAGGGATAACAGTCCTTAGGAAAAGATTTATTAAGTAAGGAGAAGTCGATACACATACGCCACCGGCCGTCCCCTTTTTTCACCATGACTACATTTGAGACCCAGCCGGGGTATTGGATCTCGGATATGAAGCCGACCTTGAGGAGTTTCGCCACCTCCTCCCTGATGGGCTCTGCCAGCTTGTCCGCAGTGGACCTCTTCTTTTGTTGGACGGGCCGTGTTCCTGGGTCCAAGTTGAGGCGGTGGTAAGCCACATCCGCGTCAACCCCCGACATCTCCGCGGCGCTCCATGCGAAGATATCCACGTTTCTCTGGATGCACTCCAATCCTGCCCTGAGCCTCCGGGCTCATCCCTCCGCTGACGCGGACCTTCTCCACCCTGCCTTCTCGGGTGAGGACCTCCAGCTTTACCACCTCTTCCGTAGCCTTCAACTTGGACTGCTCTCCCCATTCTTCAGCATCCCTTTCCCCTAGGATGAGGACCTCTGCCTCCACCTCTTCTTCCACGGCCATCGCCTTGGACAACTTCTCCCGATCTCCTCCTGCTGCCTCTACCCCGATGCAGCTCTCCGCTTCTAGCTCCTCCCTGCCAGCTTCCTGCTCCGCCCTTTCCATCCTCAGCTCCATCTCCTCGGCTCCCTCCTGCCAAGAAATGGAGTTCACGGCGGTGACATAGCATTCCCGTGCCATTTTTGGATCCCCCCTGACCCTGACCTGAATCCCCTCTGCGTTGAACTTTAAGCATTGGTGGAACGATGAGGGGACGTAGCGGAAGGCGCTGATAAGGGGCCTTCCGAAGATGGCGCTGTAGCTGCTGGGGGCATCCACGATGACGAACCTGCAGTTCCTGGAATGCCCCCCCCCCCAGGGTGACATGAAGGCCTACTCCTCCCTCCACTTCCTTCCTCTCCCCAGAAAATCCGAACAGGGGCCCATCCGAGGCTAACACCCTCTTAGAATCCACCTTCATCGCGTAAAACGCCTTCTTAAAGACGATGTTGACGGATCTTCCGTTGTCGACGAGGATCCTGGAGACGGTGAAATGTTCGATGGCTGTATGGATGACCAGCGCATCGCAAAAAGGATCCTCATGATCCTCCATATCGCTCCGGGAGAAGGTGATCCTCTCTTCTGGGGGTGGGGTTTGGGATGTGGAGCCAATGCTCCGACGATACATGGTGTGGAGGCTCGCCTTTCGGGAAGCCTCGAACCCCCCCCCCCCCCCCCCCCCCCCCCCCCCCCCGTGGATCACTCTGATTCCCCCTCGGGTCCCGACATCCACCCGGTCTTCGCAACGGTCCTCCTCCGCCAGAGGCAGGACCTCCTCGATCCTCACTTCCTGACGCCCCTGCTGATGCCGCTACTTGTTTCCCCTTATTTCGAGGAACTCCGAGCACGTGGCGGTGGCGTGCCCTTCCTCCTGATAGAAGTCGCAGTAGGGCAACTCCACCCTAACTTCTCTTCTCCTCCTGGCTGCTCTCCTCCTCTCCCCTAGGGCTATGGCCATAGCCTCTTCTTGGTCGGGGAGTCGAAGCCTCTGCTCCCGGCTCCAACCCGGGGGGTGGAATTGATCTTGCCCCCGGTGGCGGTCCCTTCCTTGGTATCCTCTCTGTGGCCCCTGCCCTTGCCACTCGGGCCTCCAGCCCAGCCGACGATCAGGCTCCTGACGCCCCCACCTGGGCTGCTGCTGCCCAGGAGCTGCCTCTGCTCCCTCTGTCGGGGCTTTCCTCTCCTCTCCTCCTGCCCTCTTCCTCCTCTTGGCTCCTTCTCCACTTCCGTGGCCCACCTGGCCAGCTTCCGGGCAAACTCCGAGTTTGATGCCTCCCCGTCAACTTCTCTCTCCTCCCTCTCCATCAACTCCTCGTAGGAGAGGGGGGGGGGGGGTACCCTCTTCAACTCCATCCTGAAGAAACCCTGTTGCAGGCCCACGGTGAAAGCCATCATTAAACTATGGCCCGACATCTCCTGGACCTGGGTGACTTCCTCCTGGAACCGATCCACGTAGCTCCCCAACGTCTCATTCACTCCCTGCTTAATATGGAACAGGGACTCCGACTCCTTCTTCCTCCTCTTCGAGGTAGTTAACCTCAGCATGAACCCCCGACACAGTTCCTCGAAATAGTAGATTGAGCTGGTCGGCAGCTGATGGGACCACTCCCTCGCCTTCTCCTTGAAGGTGATGGCGAAGAGTCGGCATTTGAACCCATCCGACATCTGCCGGATCGAGACTACATCCTCGAACCATTGGACGTGTTGGACCGGGTCTCCCTTCCCGGTGTAGTAGGACATCTCAGGTTCCCTGAACCCTTCTGGAACTGGAGCTGAGGAGACCAACTCGCTGAAGGGGCTGCCTCCCCTACTGGGCGAGCTGGCGAGTCTCGCGAGCCCAGCTCGCCGAACCGGCCTCGGCCTGCCGAGCCAGGGAAGAGCTCGCACTCGGGGAGCTCTCACCCCCGACCCTCCTCGGCAATTTCCTTCCCTGCTCGCCTGCCGGGGGCGTCCTCGCACAGAGAGGGGGCGGCTCCGATCTGGACTGCTGGAGTCGAGCACTCGGCTCGCGTGCCGAGTGCGAACTTGACGAGGCCCAGCACCTCATTCCTGAAATCTTCAAACATCCCCACCGTGCAAAGAGGAGGGGGGAGGGGGGTGGGGGTGAGTCTGGCCTGTCAGATCCCTGTCTTTCTGTCATCTAGCTCGCTGAAGCTTTTCTGCACTGACCACGCTCCACGCTCACCGCACTAAAATGTTGAAATCAAAATCTCGGTCTCCTGTGGAGTTCGCCCTCGGGGAAGGGGTGATCGCGCGCCTACTTCGCTCCTGCAAGCAAAATAACAAAGGAAAACAAAGACAGGAACCGACCCAAGGGCTCGGCGGGGAGGACCCACCACACACCGGAAAGATCTGAGAGCGCTTCCCCTTCTTAGCCAAAGGCCGAGCTAAGGTACCCTCAGAAAGCACTTAAGAACTGGAGCAAGGAGGCACATGAAGCATGCCTTCTGGGGTACCCCTTGGGTCCTATTTATAGTTTTCGGAATCTGAACTGCCAATAACCAAACTTAACTGACCTGAAGTTACCAAAATGCCCTCGGTTGGGTCTGCCAACAGCCAAACTCCGCTGTTTTGAATGGCTATGGGCAGACCAGCGGGGGCAAAATAGTAAAAAGTACCTCATAGATCTGGGCGAGCTGGGGAGCCTGGCCACCTCGGCGGATCCTGCTCACCCTCCATTGCCGAGCTCCTTTGAGCGAGTGCGAGTTGGGACGACGAGCTCGCCTATCGGAGGGCCTCCGTTAGTCGACCTCAGCTCGACGAATCTTGGCTTAGCTCGGCGAATGCTAATTCGCGTTCTACGAATGCCGAGCTCGGGCTCGGGTTTCTCTGCCGAGCTCGCCTGGGGCCTTGGTAATCTGAGCCGGCCGACCTGGTTCCTGGTTCACCGCGCCCGCCGGATACGGGGTTGTACACCGAAGTTAGTCAAATGAGAAGGATTATGGGTCTATTTATAGGCTTGGAGAGGGGCGATCCGGTAAATCCCCCCCCCCCCCCCCCCCCCCCCGCAACTACCACCAGGGAGAATATGATCGCTTTGTTTAAGGCACACATATCGTAATTTTTACGAAAATACCGATTCTACCCTTGGGTCCAAAGTAGACCCGCCCGACATCGGGAACGGCCCAACGGGCAACGGGGGTGGTTACGCACGGTAACCACCCTCAACCACTCGCTTTGCAAGCGGTTACGGGTAGCGGATGCCCTATACGAGGGCGCCGAAGGGGGCCGCCTAACCCTTGTGGCCAGCCAAAGCCCCCGACCGGTGATACATCGGCCGACCAAAGGGGGCGACTAACCCTAAGGGGCCGGGTGACCCCTTGGCAGCCCAAATGGCGGGCAGCCGGGTAGAGGAGGGGCCACCGGCGCCTCGCCATCCGGCCTAGCGGTAGGCGGCCGAGGAGAAGAGGGGTGGCTGGCCCCTTGGGGTCCGATGCCTCCCCGATTGGCTTAGCCGTAGACGGCCGGGGAGAAGAGGTCGGTCGGCCCATTGGGGGCCGGCGCCTCCTCGACCGGCCTCACCGTAGGCGGCCGGCCCCTTAGGGTCCGGCGCCTCCCCGACCGGCCTCGCCATAGGCGGCCTGGGAGAGGAGGGGCGGTCGGCGCCACCGGTCAAACGTGAGGAAGCTGGCGTGTGGGATCCCAAATGGCGGTTGGCGATCCCACACGCGGTGGTTACGATCCTGTGCGAGGTGGTTTTGGCACAAATCGGGCGCTTGGATCGCGCGCAAAGCGGTTTAAACCGTAACCCCCCACTTCGTTAGTAGGCGGAGTGGGTGTTTTGGTTACATGAAACCCGGTTCGCCTATATATTGGGGAACGACCCCACCAAATGCCCCGTAAAGCATGCGGAGTCCGAATTTCAAGATATGAGTGCCAAGATTTCTTTCATTATGCATATCTTCAACATCGATGGAGGAGAAGAACAACGAAGCACGAGAGGCGGCGACCGAGCCTGGAAGGGTACTTCAGCAAGCGAGCGGGTGTGAGGAAAAGGAGGCGGACATGTGAACGGACCCGGCCCGTGCACGCAAGCGCGCCAATGCAGGCGTGCGCTGGCGAATATTGCGCAGGAGTGATTATGCCTCTCACGCTTGTGAGAGCACGCCTAGGATAGGTGTGCATGCATGCACCCGGGTTATGTGCGTGCGCGCCCCAGGTTAGGTGCGCACGCGGGCCCGGGCCGGTGTGCGCGCTCATACGGTCGGGCCGCGCGTGTGCTCTGGTCCTGCGCTTGCACACACGTGGTCGTGCATTTGGGCCTTGCGTGTGCGTGCTCGGGGCTTTGAGCGCCTCTGCCTTCTTACGGGACCTGGTCCCCTTACGAGGCCCGGATTTCCGGGGGCGGTGCTCTTTCTTGCGTGGCTTGCGCGGGCTTCGCTCCTGATTACAAGGGGCATCATATTTTTATTTTTGATTGTTTATTTGTATAGACTCCTCGTCGCGTGGCACAAGATATGCCGATGTGGTTGCACTCTACACTTACCCCAAAGCTGATTGTTGCTTGGAGGGGGCGATATAAGTTGCCCGCCTGCATCAAAATTCGGATTCCATGTACCGAAATGCTAGTGCAAAATCCGCCGGTGGGCTGGATGACTCTTTGCGAGTCGTTATTGAAGTCTGGATTCTGTTTGCCACCGCGCGAGGAAATTGTCAAGATCTTGAAGTTTTGTGGGGTACTAGTGTCTTAGTTTACTCCATTGGCGATCATGCGTATTATTGGGTTTGTGGTTTTTTCCGTGAGCGCGACTCCAGACTTTCTTTGGATATCTTCAAGGATTGGTGTGACGTGTGCGCCGATAGCGGCAGTCGGGTTGATGTCTTTAGCAACAAACACTAGCTGGAGTTTGGGAGCCAGGTGGATCATCGCCGCGGGAACACATTGTACGAGTATGTTCGTAATTGCTAGGAGCTGTCGGAGCTTTGGATGCCCTTCCAGATCGATGTCGCACCAAGACAAAGGGGTGTAGGCGCGAGTTCACATTGGCACTGGGATTTTCCGAACCTCGAGAGCTGGCAAACCGTCTCTTCAATATTTCTTCTTTCGTGGAGGAGAAGTACCTGTTGTCGTGTGGCCTTTCGGCCGATGCTGAGTGCTCTGTTGCGGTTCCTCTGGCCCGTGATCAGAAGAGGAAGATGATATTTGAAGGTTGCGGAAATTCAACGATTAAGCGTTGTGCTTCGAGGCATTCAGATGCTCGCTTAGAGGAGGTTTCATGCTTTTCTAGGGTTGAGGCGGCTATGCCTGCTGACCATGATATTCACATTTTGGACTCTGCTGCCTTTCAAGTTCCTGAGAAGTCTCTCGTGTCTCAGCAAGGAGATACGAGGCTTGTGCTATCTTCGAGGCCGATTGTGGCGGTAACGGTGTAGTTCCTCATGTTGATTTTGTTGAACTTCTTTAATTTTCTCTAACTTGTTTGCTTTGTTGTAGACCGACATTCAAGCTGGCATTGATCTCTCTTTGGATGAACTTCTGTCAAGCATGAAGGAAAACTACAAGTTGCTTCAGGAGAAGTGTCGATAATGGAGAGATCTTGCCTCGACCCGAGGGGTAGGTGAGATCGTGATATCTCCCGCTTTCGCCAGTTTGAGGCGAAGATGAAAGCTGAGATGGCACAGTTGCGGGAGGAGCTTCAGGCGGAGAAGATTTCGGTGGAGAAGACAACGTGACTTTTGGAGGGTGTACAAGAGGAGAACGCTCTTCTACGGTAAGTGCGGTCTTCTCTGAATTCTGAAGTAGAGCGTCTTTCTTCGGACGTGCACTTGGCCGAGCTGAGAGTGGCATAGATTGCTGAGTACAGAGATTCTATCGAGTTCATGCGAGACCGTTGTCTGCTTTCTAGGAGATCTGTGGGGAGATATGGACATAGGAGGTTGAATATACATAGCGGAGCCGCAGGAGGTGGCCTTCCTTCGCGGAATGTTGAAGGCCCTAAGGGTGGTTTCCCGCAAGCGAATGTGTGATGTCTCTGATCTTGGCTTTGACGATTTGTCTGTGGATGTGATTGTTGATGTTGAAGATGAGTAGTCCTTATTATTTGGATTTCCTTATTTTTTCTTCATTCGGCAGCCCTCGCGGCGTACTTGTGTACTTATCCTGAAGTACTTTTGTATGTTGTGCTTTGTTTTATTATATATTGATCATCGTTGCTCAACACATAGTTTGTTGGGTGATGTTATGATATTGTGCACACAATTATCAGTTGTGCTTTTGAGGCTGGTAATGTTCACAGTGTGATGCAGAGAAGCCCTTCAGACCTGAGCCATTGTGAGAAGGTCACCCCCTGGCAGGGTCACTACCTACAGTAGAATAAGGGCGAGCCTTTGATCGCAGGCAGTAGGTATTGCAAGGGGCTGAGATCCCTGAAGAAATGGTGAAGTTAGGAAACTTGCAGACCGCTGGCGAGCGCGAGTGGGACATGCCCTGACAATGTTGCGACCCTCTGCGTGAGAAGAACGAACCTTTGATTGCTGGTAGTGAGGGCACGAGGGACTGGGAGCCCTGGAGAAACGACGAAGTTTGAAAACTTGCAGACCGCTGGAAAGAGTGAGGGGGGTGGGGTGGGGGGGGGGGGGGGGGGGGGGGTGGGTGGGGCAGGCCATGGCGACGTTGTGACCCTCTGCGGGAGAAGGGCGAACATTCTATCACATATAGTGAGGACATGAGGGGCTGGGAGCCCTAGAGAAACATCGAAGTTTGCAAACTTGCTGATCGCTAGCGAGCGCGAGGGGGGCATGCCATGACGTCGTTGTGAGCCTCCGCGGGAGAAGGATGAACATTCAATTGCAGCCAGTGAGGGCACGGGGGGCTGGGAGCTCTGGAGATATGACAAAGTTCAGAAACTTGCAGGCCACTGGAGAGCATGATGGGGTAGGCCCTGTCGACGTCGTGACACTCTGCGGGAGAAGGCTGAACCTTCAATCGCAGGCAGTGAGTGAACGAGGGGCTAGGAACCCTGGAGAAATGATGAAGTTGGACAACTTGCAGACTGCTAGCGAGCGTGAGGGGGCAGTCCTTGGCGACACCGTGACCCTCTGGGGGAGAAGGACGAACCTTCGATCGCAGGTAGTGTGGGCATGAGGGGCTGGGTGCCCTGGAGAAACCACAAAGTTCAAAAACTTGCAGATCACTTGCGAGAGCGAGGGGGGCAGGCCCTGGCGATGCCGCGACCCTCTGCAGGAGAAGGGCGAACCTTCGATCGCAGGCAGTGAGGGCACGAGGGGATGAGAGCCCTGAAGAAGAGTCAGGGGGCGAATCCTGATGTAATCTTCTATTTGAAGTGACCTTCTATCCACGATAGTGTGGTGGTGTGAGGGCTTGTCTTCGAGGTGGTTATAAGGAGTTAATATTGTTGCTAGCTCCCCAGCCAGGGCTTTGGCTCCAGCTTTTGCGCTCTAGTCGACGACAAGCCCTACAATGGAAATATTTAAAGTAGATAAACAGTTTGCACTTAACAGAAATGAAAGTTAGTTCGTGCACAAGCGAATGCTTATGACTTTATAAGTTCAGAATTGTAGCCAGATTGAAAGTGCGAACAAGTTCGATAAACGGAATGTAGCTGGGCCTTCTCGCCCGCTTCATGCTTTATGTTTTTCCTTTCTGAAACCGTAACCTCTAGGGTCGTCCAGACCCAATTGCTATGGGAGCGTTGACAGTGCTCTTCATGGTGGTGTGGGGGTAGATAATTGATGCTTGCTCATGGTGAAGTTGCTGAAGATAGCATGTCTACAAGGCCTCCTGATTACCTCTAACAACACTACTCCGACGGGCGTAAGAAACTTCATGGAGAGGCGGGGAATTTATGGTATAGCTCCAAATGTGGTTTGGAGTGGTCGACCGAAGACCGCATTGTATGGAGATTCTGAATCCACTGCCACGAATTGGACCTGATGCGTTACCTGCCTTGGGAATTCTCCCAAAGTGACTGGGAGCGCGATCGTTCCTTCGATCAAAATTGGCCCTCCAATGAAACCATAAATCGGGCCTGCGGCAAGCTGTAACTTTTCTTTGGGGATCTGCATTCTGTCGAGGTCTGACATGAATAGAACATTTTCTGAGCTTTTGTTGTCGACCAATATACGTTTGATGTGGAATGCAAGATTCCTGATTTCTATAGTGATGACCAACGGGTCTTGATAGGGTATGAGCAGTCCTTTCAAATCTTCCTCTCCAAAGCTGATCTTGTCTGGGGTCCAAACATTTTGTTCCTCCCGCACAATAGAATTTACGACCGAGAAGGGGGAGCCGTCTATGGTTTCCACCATACCGACCACTTGTTGCCCTCCTTGAGCCTCTTGACGCGCTGGCGGATGGTCCCTTCTTTGTTGAGTTTGATTATCTCCCATTTGGTCCTGTAGGAATCTTCCTAGGACGCCTAGACGAACGAGTCTCTCGATCTCGTCCATGAGTCTCATACACTCATTGGTGGAATTTCACGTCCCCTTGTGGAACTCGTAGTACTTGCCCTGATCTCTCTTCTGGACTGGAGCCTCTTGTGTTTTCCGCAACGCTAGGTCATCTCGGATGGCATATAGCACATTAGCGCACGAGTTATTGAGCGGTGCGTACTCCTAGTACTGCCTAGATGGGCTATCCTCGTAGCGATCCCGGCGACGGAAGTTCTCCTTACGTTCTTCCTGACGCCCTGAGACGGGTTACACTCTCTTCCTTTTGACTCCTCCCTCGAGCTATTTTCGATGTGCTTCAATCGCCTCATCGGCCACAATCTGGGCTTCTACTTGGTGCAATAGGTCCGGATAACTGAGGATTGTTTCTCTCATCAAGGCAGAATAGAACCCGCCTGGCCGGAGCCCCCAAGGAAGACTCTGCACATGAGCTCTGGGTCCACCCCCGGAATTTTCATGGCTTCCAAAGAGAATCTTGGGAAGAACTCTTTAAAGGTTTACCCCTCGCTCTGGTGAATTCCCGAGAGATGAGATGGGTCCTTCGCGATACAGTGGTTTGCTATGAACTGGTCAAGAAACTGCTGGGTGAGCTGCGCAAAGTTCAGTACGGTCCCTTCCCCGAGCGAGCGGTACCAAGTTCTCGCCCGCCCTTTGAGAGTGGCATTAAATACCTGGCAAAGCAACCGATCGAGTGCATTAAAGATGCGAAAGATTGTGATGAAATGGTTGACATGCTCCAAGGGATCCTCCATTCCATCGTATGCCTCGATGCTTGGAAGTTTAAAACCTGCTGGGATCAAGTGTGCCAGCACTTCTGGTGCTATTGGCGATCCATTCCTCACCAAGTGGTGGACCTGCACTGTCTTGCAGCCTATCTGACCAAACTCTTCTTCAAATAACTCTCTGACTTCTTCTCTGGTAATTCACCTTGCTACGTTCTCGGGGGCCCCTGCCCGCTGGGGACGATGAAGCAGATTTTTTTAGCGGCCCTTGCTTGGCGGACAGGGTGCTCTGTACTCTCCTCTTGCGAGGACTCAGAGTCCTCTTATTCTTCCGCTCTCTAGTCGTGAGCTAGTAGCGGTGGCACATTTTTTGTTGCTAGAACTCCTGCGTGTGCTTGAGCGGTGTCGAGGCCTCTAAGGAGGGTGAGTACTTCCACGTGGTGCTCCTCCATATGGGTGACCCTTGTTGCGGCGCGCTGACGAGTAAGTGGGACTGGTGGAGGTCATCGCGCTCCTGATGAGCCGACCCTCGAGTCGTCTGGGTACTCCTCCCGACCATAGCCTTCTTTCTCCAATGTAGTAGTGCAATGTGTGGTATCTTCCAAATCTCCCTTGGATTTCTGGGAACGTTTTCTCATAGGCGGGGCCAAACTGTTGTGGTTTGCGATAACACCCTCGATAGACCGGACTAACTGGACCGTCTTAGCTTTTAGAGAAGCCAGTTTTGCAAACAATCACAAAAATAGAACGCAGACGAGACGAGTCTTTTTACGTGGAAAACCCTCTGAATAGGGTGAAAAACCACGGTCGGGGATGTGCCGACCGGAACTCCACTAGTTCGGTCGAAATTACAAGGCTTCTCTTGGAGAATCGAGGGCGATAGGTTGCGTCTCGTTACAACTTGAGGAGGAGGAGAGAGATACAATGCTCAACTTCAGGGAGAATGCTTGCGCCCTCCTCCATGCTGGTTTATTTTGTTAGAAACCAGGCGAGGCCCAAGACTCCGAATGATTTACGGGAATATTGGGTAATCCGAACCTGCCGGATTGCAGTCGAATGACAACATCATCTCCAACCAAATCTCCGCGGAAGGCTCTGAATTATCTACGGGAATATTCTATGATAGGTTGTTGAGCGCCGAGATAGAACCCCCAACCTCCTTTATAAGAGGGGACTAACACCACCTCTCATACCCAAGTACACTGCAAGGCTCCGAATTATCTACGGGAATATTCCGCGGTATGTTGTTGAGCGCCGGGATAGAACCCCCGACCTCCTTTATAAGAGGGGACTGACACCACCTCTCATACCCAAGTGCGTTTGTTCGATCCCGGCGCTCAACAACCTACCGTGGAATATTCACGTAGATAATTCGGAGCCTTCCGCGGAGATTTGGTTGGGGATGTTGTTGTCATTCGAATGCAGTTGGTCAGGCCCGGATTACCCAATATTCTCGTAGATCATTCGAAGCCTTGGGTCCGGCCGGGTTTCTAACAGTGATATCATTAACATTAAGATAAGACGTAAACAAGATGAAATCATAATTTAAGATTGAAATCTTATCCAAATGTTGTCCTAAGTTTAATCATACAAACTACTAATAAGAAGGCAAAAGATTGATGAAACTTCTAAAATTAGTGATTTTAAGCAGGTCCACTTTTTTTGGTGTTCATGTCGGCCACTGTGAGAACATAAATAGGAGACAAGACCAAGGTTTCTTCTCATGATTGATAGATGTATCTTACTCATAGGGCGCAACAAACCATATTAGCCTCAAATTGGGGAGTGGAAATCTTATAAATAGTTATTATGTGAGTCCATGTTCATGACCGAGACACATTAGAGCACTTATATTCGTCATTGGCGGCTCAAATTGCTAGATTATGCAAAGGGATTTGTTTCACTAAGAATAATAAGATCTAAGACAGATTCCAAATACAAGCAGAAACCTAGAATCCCTATATTCCAAAATTTAAGAGAGATTTAGTGTAGATAGTGGCAAGGGGAACTTCTTGCTGGCGAGGGAGGTTTGAAATTCGGAGAACTGCTTGGTGTGGGTGATCCAACCGAAAGGGTCAGTGGGGTTGAACACATGGACCTCGATCCGAGTGATATGGGCCATATGGGTGTACGTTACTGGGTGGAGAAACACCATGTAGAGAGGGATGGGTTGAGGGGGTTGTGGTGGTGGTGGTGTGGGGACGGTGGGTGGTTTACCTTCGTGGCCGCAAGCTCTCGAAAGTGGAGAACAAGATTCTCAAGTTGTGCTTTTAGTTGATCCGAGCAATGTGAGCCACCAGAGGCAGTGGCGAAGGCATCCTCGTCGGCATGGAGGGCCATTGAATGAGTTTGGTACATGGAATGATGGTACAAGAGGGATACAGTAGGCTGCGGGGCTAAATGGGGGATGGAAAGACGGCTGGGCGTAGCGGCGAGAAGCATCAAGGTTGCTATGTATCGTGTGTGCTAGTAGAGGCTGCAGAAGAAGGGCCAGAGGATAGCTGAAAGCCGGCGGTGGTGTCAGTGGGTTACGAGGAGCGCAAAAAAAGCACAAGCCACAGAATTAGCAGCTGGAAGGAGGTGCCAGGCTAGGGAAGGCGCTAACGACGGATGCTGGACCAAGTAGAGGGGGGCATGAGCTGGAAGGAGGTGTCGAGCCAGAGGAGGCGTTGGCCGAGGTCGAAGTGCTCTGGAATTGGCGGAAGTGTTGTTGGAATTAGAAGGTCGGGCTGGAATCCCTGGAGCAGATGGAGGGGTTCGGCGGACGCGCTGGTGAAAGTAGGAAACATCACTGGAATCACATGAGTAGATGGAGGTCGCCAGATCTAGGATTGACACATTCACTAGAGGCGGAGGTGCGATGTGTGGGAAGGTCACGACCGGTCATGAAGGCGCAGACTTTGGTGGGCTCTGGCAAAGTCGTGCGGAATCGAATGTACGCCTGGAACAGGGATCCAATTATGATTTGATGGAAACCCTAAACGAGGGGTAGATCTAACCAATTGATAGTTTTCACTATCAAGTGTGAAGAATTGAAAATTTAAACATCAAAATTGAGATACACTTGTCGTGACAAGCTCGACCCAAACTCTAAAGAACGGGTTCCTTGTAAGAGCCTAAAAGATCCTACACTTACAAGTTCTCATGGATCCATAAAAAGATACACTGCCACTCCCATATAAATTACATTAATATTACATTAATATATTGTCTATATTAAATTAATATAACACAATTATTTAAAATCGTTTTTCAGTTTGGGAAAAGCAACATCATTTACCTCAATTTATCATACCTTATAAATTATTTGAATATCATCCCTCTTAAATATTTTAAATATTTCACACAATAACTTAATAAAAAACTTGTTATATACAAAAATTTTAAACAAGTAATTTATTTATAAAATAAATAAACAACAATAGAATAACTAATTTATTTAAGAAAACAAGCAACATAACAACAAACTTATTTATAAATAAAATTTATAAAATAACATAAAAAATAAATTTATACATAAATTATTTTAATAAAAATAAAACAATGAATTTATTTATAACATAAAATTAAACATCAATATACCAATAAATTAATTTTAATATTACTTTAAATAACAACATAATAAGGAACTTGTTTATAAAAAAAATATTTAAACAATAACATAGTAATCTTATTTATACAAAAAAAATATTGTTAGTACGAATTGAACCCTAATCTCTAAATTATTAAAAAAATAACTACAAACTATATCAAGAAACACATTTTAATTTATGTAATTTTCTTTTTATATATTAGATTATAATAAAAATGTCATGGTAAATCTATTTCCTATTACTAAAGGATAATATTTTTAAATTTCAGTGTGGTGGCTGCCCACGCTCGACCCTATGTGAGTCCGCCCTGAGTATATGCTCGTCCTGTTCTTCATAGACTATGCATTGCAGATGTATGTATGCATGCTTACTTTTCTGCTAGCCAATCAACCTGCTACAAAAACCAAAACAAAAGGAGAAGCTAATTTAACCATCACTTAAGGACTATTTTGTAACTATTTTTATTTATTCTTCTAGATGCAAAAAAATTCAATTTTAAAGCTTAAAAAGAAAATGAGGATATTAAACGTTTACTAGACTACTAGTCCTCAATTATAAGAACAAAGCACAGCACTGCTTGATCATCAACACACTAAACAATCAGCGACCGTATAATTGAAGTAAATATTTCACAACATAGAATCTGCAGCAGCTTCCTGAAGAATCTCAGATCTCACATGCATGAGCAACCTGCCCATATAATTCAGGCCTTCGCCTTCTCGACCTCCGCCCCAGAATAAATCACGTGCTGAAGCTTCAACCAGAATAAATCCTACAGTCGACCGCAGCAAAGAATTCAGGTGAGGGTGAATGGAGAACTTGCATCTTAAGCCCTTGTACATGACATCAACCTTCATCTTCTCCCAATCAGGGTGAACCTACAATGTCATCTTAACATCACAACACATGGCATAGCTTGAATCGTAAGTATTTCAAACCGATCAACAGCAGAAGATATATTCGAACAATGCGGAATCAACTTTACAAAACTTCTTACTACATTCATAGCCGTGTCGAATGCTACATGAGCTGAGATGTCAATATTAAGGGGAAGTATGGTTTGCGAATATATTGGCTATCGTGTTAGCGTCATGTCATTTGTTCGGTCTGCTAACATCTTCAGATTGTGATTCAGATGTCAGTTTAACCCAAAAATGGAACATACAAATATTGGCATCTAAAAGCAAGAATCACTGCTGGATAATCATATACAGCATTGACACTGATAGTATTATATTTCAAATGCAGAGAACTAGAAAGGTTTTAAAAGATAAGAAATGTGAAACCTATGTTTAGCAAAGATGGTGGTGAAACATGTAAAAATAATCTCAAGCTCAAGCAATTGAAATAAAATGTCCTCCATGAGCAAGAGTAGGCCATAGTTTTGCTAATATCCCCCAAAGATCACTGGAACTAAAATATTAGATTCGTGTACTACTAAAAACCTACCATTCACTGTGTTCTTTCTGCACTTTTCTCCCAATGCGTGCAGCTTCCTCTGGGCTTCTTGCACGCTTAATTTGTTGTATAAAATCCTTTGCAAGTGGCTTATCGATGCGCATAAATTTTTGGGCCTGCAAATCATAAGCACCAACGTTTAATATGGTTTGTCATGCATAAGCATTTGCAAAGAATTTGGTCTCATGAAAGTATTTCAATCAAAAGCATGTTAGTTGTTAGTGTACCTGGTAATAGTGTTCGACAGTAGGCCACGAGAAAGAATCTCCAGTTTCATCAGGCAGCCATATAAAATGCGGAGAAAAATTTGAAAATGCTCCAAAAGGATCCCATGTCTTATAAAAGAATATAATTTTTGACTCGAAGGGAGAGACGGTTGGATCAAGAACAGCTGTTTCATCGATCGATGGGATCACTGGTGACAGGTCCGGAATGGGCTGAAGAAAACCACTTATAAGAATGTCGGGTCCTATCTGTCATTCACAAGTTAAAATAACAAGCAATCAAAACAAAAGCATAAAGGATAAAATAAACATCAAGATTTGCGTGACGCATGCTCATTTGCAGCATATCTAAAACCGGTATCTTATTGTAGAATACTAGTGTTAATAGTAGAATAGTACACGTAGGAGCGTGTAGGGAAAATGCAGGAGAAAAAGAAATCTAGTGCAAATTAATTGGAGATAGATAGTAGTCTCTCACAGACCACTAAAATACAACAATGACTACACAGACACTGAGCTCATTATTCAGGTTAGGAGAAAAGAAGCACTAATCAGAAACGAATAAGTGGTATGGTTAAGGTGCATTGAATCTGAAAGGGTCAATGCAGCAGAGCAAGGGCTATAGGGACCGATGATGACCTAATTAAATGTAAAGTCAAACCAGGCTCGCACGCAAGCAACTAATGAACAGAATTAACTACTAACAAATTCTAAGGCAATGCACATACATGAATAGCATGCAACTTTCAACAGACAACTATTAAATAACAAAACTACAATTTTGCATACAACCACAGTTGATTGTAAATATTTCCAATTAAGCTAGTAGATAGAAATTGCATTCTATTAAGAGCACATAGAAATTAAATATAAGGCAAATAACAATTACATGTCTACTCAAAATAAATATGCAAACAGTCAAAGCTGAATTTCACTAGAATTAAATATAAATATCCGTACAATATAAGGAAATCTTGAACTAAAAAAAAAAATTCATGAAATAATCGGAAAGGGTGTGAATTGGGTGTATCAAATGGTTGTGGGCATAAATAGGAGCTAGCCAGGTGTTGGTGTGAGTGTGGATGTGCGAGGTAGTCAATGTAATCACTAAGTGATACACGAGCGGGAGATTAGGGCAAGGATGGATATGATGGGTCGTATCTCCTCCAATTTGATTCACTCCGGCCGGCGAGAGAGTTCGACACTTGGCCTTCTAACATGTCAGACAGTTAGTCACAAACTGTTGCACGGTACGCATCATACCCCTCCTGTATAAGGCGGTTGCAAGTCACCCGTACGTAAGGTAGGCGTCGGAATGGCCCGTGGTCGATGTAGCATGATACTCGTGGAGCAGGCGGGGGATCTATGATGACGAATTTTCGACCATAAGACGATCATGGTAGAAGAGCCGATCTCCAACCAGACGGAAAGAAGGGTGCAAACTCGGATCGTTCAACAAGCCCCGTATCATGGAGGCATAGTGGGGGTCCCCGCACACCACTGCCTGCATGACATCCGCATCTCTCCAATGGGCTTGGGAGATCGCTACCAAGGTCCCCATGTGATCTCGTCGGGACAGGGTGTCAGAAGAGTTGTTCGTGCTCCCCGTCTTGTACTCGATGGAGAACTAATATCCAAGAAGTTTGACAATCCAAAGCTGTTGTGCGGGAGTCGTGAACTGACTCAACAAATGATGTAGGATATGGTGGTCTATGCGCACCATGAAGGGTTGACTAAGAAGATGGGGCCGCCAGTGCTGAATGGAGAGAACAAGTGCTCGGAGTTCATTTTTGTACACGGATGCTGCCTCGTGCCGGTCGGTGAAGGCCTTGCTGAAATAGGTGATGGGCCACCCCCTCCCTCCCTGCATGAGGACCGCGTGAACCACCTTCCTGGAAGCGTCTCACTCGACAACAAATGGCTCAGAAAAGTCTGGCATCATCAGTACTGGGGCTGAAACGAGCGTGTGTTCTAGACCATGAAAGGCCTCTTGAGCCATCGTGCACCAAGAAAACGGTGCCCCCTTCTTGAGGTCAACCAGGGGGTGCGCCAATGCCACATAGTTGTGAATGAATCAACAGTAGTATCCGGTAAGGCCCAAGAATCCATGCACTGCTCTGATGCTCGTCGGAGTCGTCCACTGTAGGGCAGCATCAACATTGGCAGTATCAGCATCAACTTGTTCAGCTCTCGATAGCCAGACAGGCGACCGAGATGATATGACCTAATATTAGATCTGCCTCTGCTCGAATAGGCACTTCTTATGGTGGGCCACGAACTAGTGATCTGCGAGTAGTTGAAGCATGGTGGTCAGATGATCTAGGTGGAGCTGCCAAGAAGTGTTGTAGATCATTATATCATCAAAAAAAATACGAAAACGAGCTCACATAGATGTAGCTGGAAGATGTCATTCATAGTGGATTGGAATGTGACTAGGGCATTAGTCAAGACGAATGTCATGACGAGAAACTCATAGTGGCCATAATGAGTGTGAAATGTCATCATAAGTGCAGAACGCCTTCTTGGGCACATCCTTGGCCCGAACCCAAATCTAGTGGTAGCCCGAGTGCAGATCTAACTTGAAGAAGTCGCACCTTGTAGTTCATCCAACATCTCCTGGGTGAGGGGGGTCGGGTACTTGTCTGCAATCGTGAACTTGTTCAGTTCCCGATAATCCACACAAATCTCTAGCTGACATCCTTCTTTCGTACCAGGAGAACCGGGCTAGAGAAAGGGCTAGCACTCGGCTGATGATGCCCGTCGTAAGCATCTTGGCTACCATGGCCTCGATAGTAGTCTTCTGATCATGGCCGTAACGATACGGGCGGACGTCGACCACAGATACCCCTGGATGCAATAGAATGGAGTGATTTGAGGTCCGGTTCGGGGCCAATGTCTGTCCAAGAGCCGTTGGATGTCTGCGTGCGGAATGGGCGGTGCCCAAGGGGGTGCCGCCTCCATGTGCCACAAGAGGGCACTGAAGTTTGGGCCGGTCATTCGTAGAATGGAGCGCGGGCCGGCATAAGAACGAGCCAAAGAGGAGTCCCCCCTGCAATCGATGGGTGGCGCCAAATGTCTCAAAGACATGGTGAGGCGAACCCGATAGTGTTGGATGTCACCTAACGGGCGCAACCAGGCCACGTCAAGGATGGCATCCAGACCGCCAAGTCCGAAGATGTAGAAATCCACCGTACCCGAATAAGAACTGATCACGAGGGGCAGCCCAATGCAACGACCCATCGTTTGAGCATGGTGGTTATCGTCGGGGCACACGTGCCCGAGGTTGGCATCACCGGAAGCCGAAGCTCCGTCATGAGGGCTTGGGAGATGAAGTTGTGGCTCTCCCCGCTGTCGATCATTAGGACCATGGAGCAACCGCGAAGGGAGGCCACCAACTTCATGGTACAAGGTCATGTCATGCCCCACACTGAGTAATTGAAGACCTCGAGGTGGTGGAGTAGAGCTGGTGGGGTCTGATCGAGGTCATCTTCATCTATCTCTAGGGCCTCAAAGTCGGTCATGTCGATATCATCATCTTCGCCCCAAGGAATCGTAGTCGGGTCAAGCACCCGTAAACGGGCCCGAATGTGCGACCGTAGGCCAACAAGGAAAGTGCCAAAGTAGCGATCTGTCGATAAGCCCAAAACATACGTGTCCACCTCGATGAAGGCATCAATGTAGGAATCGACAGAGACCGTATGACGAACGTTGCTCAAATGCACAAAGGGGTTCCAGAATGATGTGTGTCGTAACTGTTGGGTATTGTATCCACAACGTACCTGATTTGAAGAAGCCCCTGAACAAGCTAAGGTAAATAGACAATGTATTTGATGAAATCTTTTAAGTTGTGCTTGCAGTTATTCCACGCTAAGTACACACCAATGTCAGGGTGCAGTAGGTCAATATACACGGGTCTGCGCGACGTAATCCCTCGTTGAGCAGATCAGTGTGTTGGCCTACGTGTACTCTCTCTATTGGAGTGTACTTATTTTCAAGTACAGGGCTGTGATAATGCAAGAGCAGACAAGGAGCAAGGATGGGTCAAAGAGAAGCTCATGGGTGGAAAGACGAAAAATCGTCTAAGTAATAATCGACGAGAATCACCAAGTGATTCTCGCCGATTCGTCGAGAATCACTGGCTGATTCTCGCCGTCTCTATCCGGCTAAATCAGAGCGTGCAAAGACGAAAAATCGTCTAAGTAATAATCGACGAGAATCACCAAGTGATTCTCGCTGATTCGTCGAGAATCACTGGTTGATTCTCGCCGTCTCTATCCGGCTAATCAGAGCGTGCAAATCTGTCGCTAAGTCAAAATCGTCGAGAATTACTGGCTGATTCTCGCCGATTCGACGAGAATCACCTTCGATTCTCGCCGATTTTGCCTTAAGCGAATTTCTGGAACCCGCTGGACCGGACTCAGCAACTGGCGTTGTTTTGAACCGGGCTTGGGGTTTCTTGTTGGTGGGGCCCACAACGGTCATCTTGAAGACCTAATGTATAAATACATCGGTATTTTTGAACAGTAGCAGAAGAAATTAGAAAAGAAAAAGCCGAGCCGCCGACGTGACCTATATCGCGAAACCTGCTCCGCCGCCGTCGCCGCTCGTGCCAGTTGATCGCCGGCTTTTGATCGTGGTTTCTTCCAGATCTCCCGGCGACAGAAGCTCAGCCAAGCACAGCGTCTCACGCGTCTAACCAGAGATCCTTTGTCTCTTGATTCGTTGATCGGGAAAACCTTCCCCTTCCGAATCGATCGAGACGATCGATCCTAGTGTGACCGTTCGAAGACCTTGCTAGCTTTGCTACGAAAGTTGAATCTCCAAATTACAGCAGCAGCACTCCGTTGTCGTCGCCGATCCCTAGAACCAAGCCGCCCCCCTTCTTGCCGCCGCCGGTTTCGGGAGAGATTATCTCTAAGTGAGATTTAGGGTTGTGAACTCTTCGTTGACTTCAAGAACACGTCGTCGAACGAAGAGGGACACCTTATTCTCCATAAGTAGTTTGTATTTCTAATACACTCCAATTTCTATTTTGTTGTAAAGGAACGTTGGTTCCTAGTTGTAAGGGTTGAGTGCAACCCGTGTTGTGGGAGTGGTGACTCCTACGTGTGGAAGCGTTCCTTCCGTTAGTGCAAGGATTGGATTTCAATCCTATTGGTGAAGTGACCGAGTCGTCCCTGGTTGGGAGATAGGTCGAAAGGGGAAAGTGGATGTACCCAAATCGGGGAACCACTATAATTTACTTGTGTCCTTTCTGTGCTGTGTTGTTTTATTCTCTTGTGCAGGTACGATTTTAATTCCACAAAAACGCTGCAAGACACCTATTCCCCCCCCCCCCCATAGGTGAAGGTAGTTGACACTAAGTGGACTTTCAGTAACAACAGAGTAGCTCATCCTTGAGAGTGCCCAAGAGAAAGTAAAAATGGATTGGCGCAACCAACGAACCTAGAAGAGGGTCGAGCCCTCCAAGTAGATCATCGCGTGGGGCACTTTTTGGACCACGGGTGTGCCCTAGAGGTCAAAATATTGCTCCGTGCGGGCTAACCAGCCCATGGTATCAATTCCATCAAATACGGGAATGTCGAATCGGCGTAGGTGGGGAGCTGACGGGTCACCAAAGGGCAAAGAAAACCCTAGCAGGTCAATGACGCTGCTGGGAGAGGTGATATAGGGGGTTGTTGGGGCCGATGACGGTGATTGAGTAGCTGGCCAAGTGGAGAGGAGCGAGCGGTTCTCTCGGACTTGACTCCGAGGTCGAAAAGAGTGGTGTCTACTTAATCAATGCGATCAGAAAGTCACCCCATCAAGGGATGACTTTTTTTGTCATGAGCAGCCATGCGGCGCATCACGGGCATGTGCGGGCATCGATGGAAGGGCCAGATCAGGCGGTTGGGAACCGAGGCCGAAGGGAAATGACGCCCTCACATCCGATCTTTGAACGAAGTGGCGGAACAGGGAGCCGAAAAAATCGAGGGGCGTCTACGCGGAAGCAGGTGGCACTGAACTCGGCGCTGTAGAGACCGACGAGGTGTGAAAACGATGGCTGCACGGGTCATCGAGGTTATGAGGGAGTAGAGGAGGTAGACGCGCGACGCGTCGAGGGAGAGCGTGTGGCGCGTTAATGGAAGGCGGACCACGTTGCTACATGAGCGGGCGATTAGGGCAAGGATGGATACGCTGGGCCGTATTTCCTCCAATCTCATTCACTCCAAGATAATACAAGGATAGGTTCAAGATATGACACCCCCCAATATATAGGAGGGCTCATTACATAATAAAAACGCAAAACAAAGACGACGGAAATACAAGTCTCAAGGATTCATTTTGACGCATCATCAAGCCGCGCCCGGGTCCCGTGTGCGCTTCATGTAAACCTTTGCGTAGCACTTGCCGATGATGGTGTATTCCGCAGTCATATCACTCAGGTTTGGAAATGTGTGGATTTGGGGACTTTGGGATGTGTGTTTATGTGTGTGGGGGGATAAAGAGATTGGGGTAGGCCTAGCAGGGGGCAAGGAGTGAACCATAGAGGGGCAGAGATGTGTAATAGAGCGGAATGGAGCTGGCTACTATTAGTATGTGTGGAGAAAAACTGAAAACCTTGTATATACTTCTTCAATGTACAATTTCGAGCATGAATACAAATATATAGGGAGATAAGATAGAGAGGAGTCCCAATTTCAAGATGTGGGACTATTACATGAAGAGAAAGAAGGCCTATAATGGGCCACTATATGGGCCTTTATATTATCATTTCTAACACTCTCCCGCAAGCTGGAGCGTACAAGTCGTAGGCACCCAGCTTGAACAAGAACTTATAAAACATAGTATTCTGTAGTGCCTTAGTGAGAATATCAGCAACTTGATTAGTAGCTGAAACATGTTTCAATTTCAGCTTCTTCATTTGAACTTTTTCCCGAATGAAATGACAGTCAACTTCAATGTGTTTCGCCCTATCATGGAAAACAGGATTCTTCGTTGTGTGTAAAGCAACTTGACTGTCACAGAGTAAGGTAGATGGAGAGGAAAGTTTTACTCCCATATCTCGTAGAAGACCTTCAAGCCATGTGAGATCAGATACAACATATGCCATCGAACGGTACTCAGCTTCGGTCGAAGATCGAGCAACTACAGACTGTTTCTTACTTCGCCAGGTAACAAGGTGACCTCCGAAGTATGTACAAAATCTACTGGTGGGTCGTCGATCATCCAGGGAAACCAGCATAATTAGCATCCAAATATGTAACTAATATAAGAGTAGAAGAGGAAGAAGTTTTTTATACCAACCCTTGACCAGGAGCTGTTTTAGGTATCTCAGAATTCGTTCGATAGCTTGTAGATGAGACATCCGAGGAGAATGCATAAACCGGATGACAACCCCAACATCAAATGATATGTCTGGTCTTATTACTATTAGATAAATCAGTTTTCCAACCAGATCTCGATAGTATTCTGGATTTGGAAGGAGAAGATCTTCGTCAGAGGCATGAGCACAAAACTTGTGAATGACATCCATAGGAGTATTAATCAGCTTGCATCCAGAGTAGTCAGCATCACGAAAAAGGTCAAGACAGTACTTCCGTTGGGATAGGACAAGGTCATCAGGCCGTCTTGCAATCTCAAGGCCAACGAAGTATCGAAGATTCCCCGAATCTTTTGTTTGAAACACAGAACTAAGGTGATGTTTGACCGCTTGTATTCCCTTTTTATCATTTCTTGTGATTAAGATGTCATCAACATATACTAAGAGAACTGTTTATGTTGTCTTATGTCGAGTGAAAAGAGAGAAATCTGCTGAGCTCCGAGTAAAGCCAACTTCCCGAACAACCCTACTGAACTTATCAAACCATGCCTGAGGAGACTGTTTAAGACCATAAATCGATTTCTTGAGATGATAAATTCAGGACTCGCCCGTGATCTCAAACTCGAGAGGTTGTTGCATATAGACAGTCTCATGAAGATAGCCATTTAAAAAAGCATTTTTTATATACAGTTGATGTAGGTCCCACTGACGATGCACAACCACGGAGAGAAGTACACGAACCGTATTGAGCTTGGTCACCGGAGAGAACGTTTCCTCTTAATCAAAGCTCTGTTGTTGAGTAAAGCCGCGAGCCACCGGACGAGCTTCAAGAAGGTCAATTGTCCCATCAGGAGCATGTTTGATGACAAAGACTCATTTACAACCAACAGGAGTCTAAAATGGAGGAAGAGAGACCAGATCCCACGTATGATTAGCCCAGAAGACTGTCATTTCTTCGCCATGGCCCCCCGCGATCCCGGATGTTGAAGAGCCTACTGCACAGAGTTAGCGACAGAAATAGAGGATAATGTAGTGACAAATTTCTTAGCGTCAGGGACAGACGAGGTAAAAATACGTAATTCGCCATGGGATGGGTTGTGGAGGCAGGTTTGGATCAACAGGTCGCAAAGTGTCAGAGGTGGAAGCCGATTGCAGTGGGGTGGAGTAATGAGGAGGTCGACGAGTGTAGACACGAAGAAGTGGAGGTTGTTGAAGAACAGGAACATTGGTGGGGAGTGGCGGCGGCGAGGGGGACGTAACTGGGACGACAGGTCGTGGTAATGATGGTTGTGGAAGAGGTAGTGATGAAGCAGAGAAAAACGGTTGATCTTCCATAAAGGTAACAACTGTCGAAACAGTCACCTTGTGAGTAGTGGGAGAGTAGCAAACATGTCCTTTTTGAGTGTGAGAATAACCAACGAACATATGTTTGGTTGACCGAGAATTGAGCTTGTCAGTGGAGAGACCAAGATTATGAACATAGCAAGTACAATCAAATATGCGAGGGGTGAGAGAGAATGGTGGTGTGGAAGGAAAGAGGAGACTGAACGGGGTAGCAGGAGCAACAAGAGCAAGATGCGGACTAGAGAAGAGGTCGGCAAAGAGAGCAAGCTACGATAAGAGGAGAAAAAGAACAAGCTGTCTGTGGCAGACAATTGATGGACATACCGCAGAGTCTAAAAAAAGGTCGACAGACCACAATGGCGGATAGACCACAAAAGACCGCAAAGGAAAATCCGTGCGGACAGTCAAAGTAGGCCACAGGCGCTGATGAGCAAGGAGACCGTGCTGAGAGAGCAGCAGCTAGAGAGAACCACAGTGGCAAGAGCAAAACCGCACAAAGCAGGGAGAAGACCACAACGAATAAAAGAAAGCGCAGATTGGGCGAACAGACCGCAGCCGAACAGAGCAGATCGCTGCGGGCAAAGAGCAAACCGCGTGACAAGATCGCGCGAGTAGGAAGGAGGATGTCGAACTAGGAAGACCGCTGTGAGACAAACAGACCGTAATAGGACTGGATGGTGGGACCCAACAGCCAAAACTATAAAACCAAGAGGAGACCCAAGAAAACGAAGGAGGTTCAGCGCGTTGAGAAGTCTGCGGACTCGAGCAAGCAGTCCGCGTGAAAACCGAGTAAAGGAAGACCGCTGGAGAGATGCGGTCAGCCAATCCTGCTAACCGTTGAACACAAGAGACCGCAAGGGTTTGGGCGGTTAGAAAAAAAAAACAGTTCGCGCAGCCGGATCTTTAGCTATGATACCATGTGGCGAAAAACTGAAAAACTTGTATATACTTCTTCAATGTGCAATTTCAAGTATGAATACAATATATATTGAGAGAAGAGAGAGAGAGGAGTCCCAATTTCAAGGTGTGAGACTATTACATGAAGAGGAAGAAGGCACATAATGGGCCTTTACATTATCATTTTCTAACAGTATGAAAAGAGACTGAAGGGTTGCAGCAGGGATCGAGTGTGGCTGAAAAGAAGGGGAAGAGGGGACATAACTCTAGGGATACAGGGAAGTAGTAGCAATAGGGAAATGAAGGTTGCAAAGAAGTCAGGGTGGGAAGGGAATAGGTGATGCAATTGGATAAAGCGAATGGCAAATGGGCATCTACTACTGGTGCAGAGTGGCAGGAAGAAGTCTATGGCGGTGGCCGTAGAGAACAACAACAACACTGTTAGAAGGACATCCACAAGATTTTGGCATTGGAGCAAAGTGACGCGGTCATGTCCATGGGCATGACTATCCTTTTACATGCCTTTGGACGAGATTAAACAGAGAGATACACGACCAGTTTGATCTGGTTGTGCCCTTGGGCTGTGTGTGGCAATTTCAATATGAAACATCACGTCGATTGGGCGATACAGTCAAGCGACACAGTCGTGTTGACAGTTCCAACAGATCCAATCCTTTCTTTATTGAACCTGATCTCTCAGGAGTTATCAACAACAAATTCTATCTGCAACAACACAATTCAAACTGTTGGAAAAGCCCACTTAACATTAGGCCCATTTGTATAGCATTTATTGCTTTTTCTCTCCTCTCTTTAGTCCCACATTGTGTATAGGACTTTTCTCTCTCTTTCTCTCATCTATATATATGTACTCATTCTTTGTATTTGTATCAAGTGGACATATATACAAGGTTGGCTTTCTCCATTTCTACATGGTATCAGAGGGAGGTTCGAATCTCCTGCGGACTCCCTCTTCTGTCCGCCCTGCAGCCTGCGGTCTCTGCGGCCTCCCTTGTCCAGTCCGCACCCTCTAGTCGCATCTCTCCTGCGGCCTCACTTATCCTGTCCGCTTCCTCTCCCGTGGATCCACTTCTTCCCCCCCCCCCCTCTCCCTTCCTCCTCTGGCCCCCTCCTTTTATAACCATCCTGTGGGGTCCACTGCTTCCCCTTGTCCGCTGCGGCCTCTTCCTGTCCGGCGCGACCTCGGCGACCTCTCTCTCCTTGATCTCCTTCATCCGCCGTTCGCGCAGCGTCCGCCAGCTCGCCAGCTCGACAGCTCGACAGCTCGCCAGCTCGCCAGCTCGCCAGCCCGCCAGCCCGCCAGCTCGCAAGTCAGCCCCGGCTTGTCTTCTCTTCTCATTTCACTCCTGTTCGCCGCGGTCTGACCCAGACCGCCGCGACCTGACCCAGCCCGCCGCGACCTGACCCAGCCTGCAACATCCTTCAGCTCGCCGCGACCTCATCCAGGTCGCCGCGTCCTCACCCAGTCCGCTGTCTGTTTGCTTCCTCTAGCTGCTGCCTCCAGCCCGCTGCGGTCTCCTCCAGCTCGCTGCGGCCTCCTCCCACTCGCTGCGGCCTCCTTCAGCTCGCTGCTGCCTCCAGCCCGCTGCGGTCTCCTCCAGCTCGCTGCGGCCTCCTCCCACTCGCTGCGGCCTCCTTCAGCTCGCTGCGGCCTCCAGCCCGCTGCGGTCTCCTCCAGCTCGCTGCGGCCTCCAGCCCGCTGCGGTCTCCTCCAACTCGCTGCGGCCTCCTTCAAGCTCGCTGCGGCCTCCTTCCAGATCGCTGCGGCCTCCATGTCTACATCTGCAGACTCCGTCGGTACGGCAGTTCCTCCTGAACGCCCGGCCTCTATACCGGAAGTCCGCGACGAGCTCCGGATCACTACAATTTCGCTCACTGGCAAGAAGAACTTTGTGGAATGGGCACACTCAGTTCGCCGTGTCCTTCAGTCCAAGGGATTCCTTCATCATCTGACCCAGACCGTTATTGGTGTCCCTACTGAGGAGTGGTTACGCAATGATGGGCGTGTGCAGACTTGGCTCCTCAACTCTCTTGATGGAGAATCTTATCGTCTGGCCATGTATCATGAGACGGCCAAAGGCATGTGGGACGAACTCCACACCCTCTACTCCGGCAAAGATAGTCTCCACCATCTCTATGATATCATCACCGCTCTCCAGGCCCTTGACAGCAGTGACGCAACCGACTTGACGTCCTTTGTTGCTCAAGCCCGGTCTCTGGTTGAGGCTTGGATCCACCATCAGCCTCCCACTCTAGATCTCGCTGCTCAACGTACCCAGAAGGAAGCTGTGGGTATCGCCATGATGATGGCCCGGGTACCCCCTCATCTTCACAGTGTCCGGGCTCACATCCTCTCCTCTACTGTTACACCGTCCTTTTCCGACGTGTGTTCAATGCTTCTCAAAGTCTCCCCGCCTCCGGATGTTCCCGGACTTCCTTCTCCGGCCCTTGTTCAACAGGCACCTGCTCCCTTATTACCTCTTCCCCCCTCTGCCCGTGGTGGCCGCTCTGACTCTCGCGGCCGGGGACGCGGTGGCCGGTCTAGGCCTCAATGCTCGTTCTGTGGTAAAGTTGGTCATCTTGAGGCCACTTGCTTTCGCAAACATGGCCGACCTCCTCGTCCACATGCCTCTGCTGCTACTACCGACTCTGCCTCCTCTCGTACTGAGCTCGACGAGGTTCGTCTTCAGCTCCAGCATCTTCATGGCTTGCTCAGCCGTCCGCCTGCCTCGGTTGCCTCTGCTGCCTCTCTCTCCAATGAAGGTATCGTCTGTCTATCCTCTGGCACGCGCTGGATCCTTGATTCTGGTGCCACTCATCATATCACCTCTGTTAAGCCACCACAGTACTTGTCTTCACCTCACCCGAAGTACATTACTGTTGCTAATGGGGCGTCGGTTCCCGTCTCTGGATGTGCTGATATTTCTCTCACCTCTTCTCTCCTCCTACGCTCGGCTCTACATGTTCCGGGCTCTCCTTTCAATTTACTCTCTGTCGGTCTCCTTACTACTGATTCTAATTACTCAGTGACATTTACTTCTTCTTCTTTTCTCATACAGGATCAGCAGACGCAGACTATCATTGGTAGAGGACGGCTGCAGAATGAGCTCTATCTTCTTGACGACTCTCCTACTGTCCTCGCATATACCTCCTCTTCGGATTGGCATCGCCGTCTGGGACATGCTCCTCTTCCAGTCCTCCGGAAGGCTCTTCCTGATGTCACTCTCCCCGCTTTTCGTTGCGACACATGTATTTTGGGCAAACAGCCCCGTTCTTCTTTCCCCCCTCATTGTACTCGGAGCTCCGCTCCTTTTATTTTAGTACACTCCGATATATGGGGTCCGTACAAAGTTACTAGTATTTCTGGCTATCGCTATTTTCTTACTTTTATTGATGATTACTCTCGCATGACATGGTTATATCTCCTTCGGGATCGCTCTGAACTTCCCCGCGTATTCCGGGCTTTCATCCTCGAGACTCGCACTCAGTTCTCTGCGCCTATTCGCACTATTCGTACTGACAATGCGCGGGAGTACACCAGCCATACGTTTGCCACTCTCTGCTCTGAATTCGGCATTCTTCACCAAACCTCATGTCCGTACACTCCGCAACAGAATGGTGTCGCCGAGCGCAAGAATCGTCACCTTCTTGATGTCGCTCGCTCGCTTATGCTTCAAATGCAGGTCCCCAAACCGTACTGGAACTACGCTCTCTCCACGGCTTGCTTCCTCATCAACCGCCTCCCGTCTTCCGTCCTCCAGTATGCTACTCCCTTCAGCCTCCTCTTTCCCACAACTTCGCCTTTTCCTCTTCCGCCACGGGTGTTTGGGTGTACCTGCTACGTTCACCACCTCGGTCCCTCCACGGACAAGTTGGACCCTCGTGCCACCAAGCAGATCTTTGTTGGGTACTCGCGCACTCAGAAGGGTTATGTATGTTATTCGCCTACTACCCGCAAGGTTACTGTCTCGCCTGACGTAACTTTCCGTGAAGATCTTCCTTTCTTCCCTGCTCCGGATATCGCTCTGCCTCCCGCTCCCGTCGTTCGTCATGTCATTCCTGCTCCTCACTCCTCAGCCTCTCTCCCTTCCCCGCCTCCGGTCCGTCCACCACCTCCGGTTATCCGGGTCTATTCTCGTCGCTCTCCTCATTCTGTGGCTCCTCTGCAGTCGGCTTCGCCCTCTGGTGCTCTGCTCCCTGCTGCTCCGGCTCCCGTCTCCACCGCTCATCCGATGGCGAACTACGTCTCGCTCCATCGCCTCTCCCCCTCTCTTCTTCACTTTGCCACCTCCTTATCTTCTGTTTCAGTCCCTAACTCTTTGCAGGAGGCGCTTCACCATCCTGGCTGGCGGGCTGCCATGGACGAAGAAATGACAGCCCTTTGGGCCAACCAGACCTGGGTCTTGGTTCCCTTACCTCCCGGTCAGCACCCTGTTGGATGCAAATGGGTCTTCGTCATCAAGCATGCTCCGGATGGCACTATTGCCCGACTGAAGGCCCGTCTTGTGGCCCGTGGCTTCACCCAACAGGAGGGCCTCGACTATGAGGAAACATTCTCTCCGGTGGCCAAGCTTAACACTGTCCGCGTTCTTCTCTCCGTCGCGGTACACCGCCGCTGGCCTCTTCATCAACTTGATATCAAGAACGCCTTTTTGAATGGCGACCTTCAGGAAACTGTCTACATGCGCCAACCGCCCGGGTTTGAGACCACGGGGGAGTCTCGGGTCTGTCTTCTCAAAAAGTCAATTTATGGTCTCAAACAGTCCCCACGGGCGTGGTTTGACAAGTTTAGCAAGGTCGTTCGGGACATGGGGTTCACTCGGAGCTCTGCAGATTTCTCCCTCTTTACCCGACACCGGGCCACTGGCACCATTCTTCTGTTGGTTTATGTTGACGACATCCTTCTCACTGGGGATGACTCAAAGGGGATTCAAGACGTCAAACAACACCTGAGCACTGTTTTTCAGACTAAAGATCTGGGGAAACTTCGCTACTTCCTTGGTCTCGAGATCGCCCGGCGGCCGGACGGGTTGGTACTCTCCCAACGAAAGTACTGTCTCGATCTTCTCAAAGATGCTGGTCAGTCTGGTTGCAAGCCAGCATGTACCCCGATGGAGGCAAATCACAAATTATGCGCTCATGCTTCGGATGACGATTTGCTACTTCCGAACCCGGAATACTATCGACGTCTTGTGGGCAAGTTGATTTATCTAACAGTCACAAGGCCAGATATATCATTTGCAGTTGGGGTTGTCAGTAGGTTCATGCATGCCCCCCGGGCTTCTCATCTCCAAGCGGTTGAACGGATTCTCTGATACCTTAAGGGAGCTCCAGGCCAAGGGCTGGTTTACAAAACCTCCGACTCTGCTCCCGCATTGGTTGCCTATTCTGATGCCGACTATGCGGGTTCCCTGGACGATCGAAGGTCAACTAGTGGGTTCTGTACGTATTTTGGTGGGCATCTTATTACTTGGAAGAGTAAGAAACAAGCTGTGGTGGCTCGTTCCTCTGCAGAGGCTGAATACAGATCGATGGCCTCAGTTGTTTCAGAACTCACATGGCTTGAAAGTCTCCTTACTGACCTGGGAGTAAAACTCCCCTCCTCTGTTGTTCTATTTTGTGATAGTCAAGCCGCCATACACATCGCAAAGAATCCGGTCTTTCATGAGCGCACAAAACATATCGAGGTTGACTGTCACTTTGTTCGTGAAAAGGTTCAATTGAAGAAACTTGAATTAAAGCATGTTCCAGGAACTGATCAAGTTGCCGACATCCTCACAAAGGACTTATCAAGCACTCTGTTCTACCAATGTTTGTCCAAGCTGTGCATATGACCTATACGCTCCAGCTTGCGGGGGAGTGTTGGAAAAGCCCACTTAACATTAGGCCCATTTGTATAGCATTTATTGCTTTTTCTCTCATCTCTTTAGTCCCACATTGTGTATAGGACTTTTCTCTCTCTTTCTCTCATCTATATATATGTACTCATTCTTTGTATTTGTATCAAGTGGACATATATACAAGGTTGGCTTTCTCCATTTCTACACAAACAATGCTTTCAAAGAACCAAGTCCTCAAAGATTGATGAAAAGGACAACATTATGGAAACAAAAAATTCAGTATCAAGTTTCCAATAGAGGTTCGAGAATCTCTTCAAAAAATTCAGTGGTTTGAGATCTACCATATCAAAAGGATCTTGGAGTGGTTTTGAGACAACCTTACTAAAAGGCTCTAAGATTGGTTTAGCCACCTAATCAACATGCTTCTGAAGTGAGATACCAAATCAAAATCTCATTTAGTTCTTAGAATCTCCTTAACAAAAGATTCAGTGTAATTGGTTCTAAAAGTTTCTTTATCAAAAGACTCGACATTGTTTAGCAGATATCCTCCAAGGGCTAAAAGAAGGGACATACTCAAATTTGGGAAACCTCTATAAAACTCAACAGTTTGTTTCTAGTTTTGTCTTTCTAGCAGGACTGCAGATCCTATCTCTTTTATGTATGTGTGGGGTTTGGGCACTTGTTGGGTATACAGTCATGGACACAATGAAAGTGCTCCGATATTGGGTAACACTTTTTTACTTTCCGTACTTACATATTCATTCATATACATTGAGGGCAATGTATCATTTAAGTCTGTGAATAGTTTTGTCTGATCGCTTTACCACTCACTTCACTTGCATCCATTGTGTCAATCTTTTTAATATTGCCCAATTACACTCCTATTTTCTTCAATTTTTGAACCCACAGAAAAATTCTTGAAATCTTTGTTTCTTAGTATTCCCACTTTTCTTTCATTTGGTGATTAGATTGGTTAATTTTCAATAAAACTATGTTATGATAGTGTATTAAAGACTCATGCAGTGTTGCATGTGTTTATAATAGAATGTTGCTTCAAATTATTTCTCTTTGCATAATTCATTTTTAGCTCTTTTTACATTGTATTTGTGTGTAATGGTCGCTTCTAGTTAGAATATGGTTGTGTCCAATGATTAGTGTAGGAAGTGTGTAGCGAGTTGCTAGAGAGGTATTAGTGAATCGTGATGAAAGGATATTCTTACTCGGTATCTAGAACTTGCCCCTAGTGATCCTTAAAGCATGTGCATAGGTCAGTTCAATTTCATGAAAATGATTTAGGCCTTCTTTTGGATAATTGAGTCATTATATCCTAGCCTACTATCTCTACCATTGCATGTCTAATTGAATTTCTCACCATTTCTTTGATCACCCCCACCTTCATTTAACCAAAGCCAAAAGTCATATTCTACTATCATACAATCATACTTAGACTTGAGCTTTCAATTAGAAATTCAATTTGTAATGATGTGACGTAGTGATATTTTGTTGCGAAACGAAAAAAAATGTTTAGAGGATAGGTGGATAAAATTCACTATCCCTGAATGTTGGGTGCAATTGTTAAGTAAAAGAAGAAAAATAGTTGTAAAAAATGAAGTGAGAATGTTGATGTTTTGATTATGTGAAGGCTAGCGGGAGTGATCCCATAAGATATTAAATAAGTAAGGGGGTGTC
Source organism: Platanthera guangdongensis (assembly GCA_039583875.1). Taxonomy (NCBI): domain Eukaryota; kingdom Viridiplantae; phylum Streptophyta; class Magnoliopsida; order Asparagales; family Orchidaceae; genus Platanthera; species Platanthera guangdongensis. The sequence goes on from CM077152.1 coordinate 190,493,053, forward strand.
GCTTCTCTTTCATTTTATTGGTAGAATTTTGTTACAAAGCTCATTTTTTCTTGATTGGGTGTGAGTGATGAGTGTAGAGAAATGAAAAGCCTTAATCTCCAATGAGGAGAGCTAGCCAATATATATTATCTTAAAGTTAAATATTTACAAATATGCACATACACAATATTTACAGAATAATAATAATAATAACTCCAATACTCCCCCTCAAGCTGATGCAAAAATGTCAATCATGCCCAACTTGGAAATGGTCAAATCTGAACGAGTAGGGCCAACAGCTTTAGTGAAGGCGTCAGCAAGCTGGTCGGCTGAGGAGACGTAAGTTGGAAGAATAGTCCCAGTACGAACGTGATCATGCAGAAAATGAACATCCATCTCGATGTGTATGGTGCGCTCATGTAGCACCGAGTCCTGGGTAAGAAGAACTGAGTTATTATCACAGTGGAGAGTCGAGCCAGTAGCCAGGGGTAGGCCAAGTTCAGTCAGCAGCGATCAGAGCCAAACCAACTCAGTGACACTGTGTGCCATGACCCGGTACTCTGACTCAGCAGACGACCGGGATACGATGGGTTGTTTCTTACTCCGCCACGAAACAAGATGATCACCATGGAATACACAGAAACCTGATGTAGAGCGTTGATCAGTCAAAGAACCAGCGAAATCTGCATCAGTGAAGCAGGCGAGGCTGAAGGCACCATCAGCCCGATAGAATAGCCCAAGACCAAGAGCGCGCTTAAGATAGCGAAGAACACGTCAAGCAGCCTCTAGGTGAGATGTCTTGGGAGAATGCATAAATTGGCTCAAAACACCCACGAAGAAGCTGATGTCGGACCTAGTATTGGTCAAGTATATCAAGCGGCCAACCAGCCGCTGGTACTGAGAAGGGTCAGGTAGAGGACCACCAGATTCAGCATGAAGGCGATGGTTGGTATCCATAGGAGTACTCGCAGGACGACACCCAAGCAGACCCGTGTCCCGAAGAAGATCCAAGGTGTACTTGCGCTGCGATATGGAGATGCCCTGTCGGGAGCGAGCTACCTCAATCCCAAGGAAATAACGGAAGTGTCCCAGGTCTTTCACCTCGAAGGCTGAGCGAAGAGTAGCTTTCAGCTCAGAGATGCGAGAAGGGTCATCCCCGGTGAGAATAATATCGTCCATATAGACCAAGACAATGACAGATGTCCATCTGGAATGGCATGAATGAAGCAAGTGTGGTCTGCACGGCACTGAGTGAAGCCGGTCTGAAGGATAACCGAGATGAACCGTTCGAACCAGGCATGCGGGGACTGTTTTAAGCCGTACAGGGATTTGTGTAGGCGGCAAACTCTCCCCGAATTCTCCCCCTTAAGGGCAAACCTCGGGGGAGGAGCCATGCAGACCTCATCCTGTAAATCTCCGTGCAGGAAGGCATTTTTGACGTCGAGTTGGTAGAGAGGACACGCCCGAGAGGCCGCAAGCGAGAGCAGAAGGCGAACACTGGTCAACTTAGCCACATGAGCAAACGTGGCACCAAACTCGTCCGGAGCCTGAGTAAAGCCCTTGGCCACCAAACGAGACTTGTAGCGGTCAATGGTACCATCAGCGGAGCACTTCACGGTATAGACCCATTTGCACCCAACCGTGCGCTTCCCGGGAGGAAGAGGAACCAGAGACCATGTCCCAGTACGACGGAGAGCAGACATCTCCTCCTCCATGGACTGAACCCATCGCGGGTCAAGGAGAGCCTCCGCAGTCGAAGTAGGAAGCCGGAAAGAATTAGCAGCAACCACAAAAGCCCGACAAGAGGGTGAGAAACGCTGGTAGGAAACAACACTAGCCAACGGGTGCTCAGTAACAGAGGGATAAACACAAGTACATTTGCCCTTGCGCAAGACAATGGGTAAATCAATAGAAGAAGTACAAGAGGGGGGGCTCCAGAGAGGTACCTGCGACCGGAAGAAGCTGCTGATCTGGGACTGGATGAGAAGTGGGTGCATCGGGTGGTGGTGGTGGCTGGTGGCGAGAGTAAGTCAGCAGGACAGGCGGAGCAGCAGGTGGGACCCCGTCTGGTGGTGGAGGGACGACCGGGAGAGGTTGCACAATAGTAGAAAGCGCATGAGGGGTCAAGTGCGCAGGAGGGGTCAAGTGTGCAGGGAAGAAGGGAACCGCCTCATGAAATGTCACATACATAGAGTAAATAACACGACGCAGTTGGGGATCATAGCAGCAGTAACCCTTGGTGATAGTCGAGTAGCCGAGGAAGAGACAGCGGATGGCCCGATCGTCAAGTTTAGTCCAAGAAGGTCGTCGATCCTGGACAAAGCACATACAACTAAAGACCCAGACAGGGATGGGAAAGGCGGAGACGGATGGATGGATGAGACTGTAGGGGGTAACGCCACCAAGAGGACGAGGAGTCCTATTAATAAGGAAAGTCGTTGTAAGAATGGCAGTGCTCCAATAAGACTTAGGGACATTCATTCCCCGAAGAAGGAAACGAACAAAACTTAATAGGTGGCGGCTTTTGCGTTCGGCCACCCCATTCTGCTCGGGGGTACCCGGACAAGAAAATTGGTGTAGAGTGCCCTCATTGAGGAGAAAGAGATCAAAGGGACGAGAAGTGTACTAACCTTCATTGTCAGAGCGGAGGGTATGAACAGACGTCCCATGTTGGGTCTGTACCATACGTGAAAAATGATAGTAAACAGATAGAATCTCAGATTTATGTTTGAGGAGGTAAACTCATAAGCAACGAGAATAGTCATCGATAAAAGTTACAAAGTACGAGAAACCATCAAATGATACTACAGGGGCAGGGACCCACACATCTGAATGCGCCAACTCAAAACAAGAAGTAGCACGACTAACAGAAGGAACATACGTGTTGTGTTTGTGTTTTGATAGCTCACATGCATCACAGCGAAAAGGAAAAACAAACAGACAACATCCGCTGAGGGCTAGAATGGCCGAGGCGTGCGTGACAAAGTGAGGTCGACGACAAAGCAGGGTAAGCAGCAGAAGAGGTAGGTGGGCAGGTGGCAGTGGCGGTGGGAGCAGCAATGGGAGAAGGTAGCTCCAGGTAGTACATCCCACTCCTCTCATATCCCGTACCAATAGTCCTCCCGGATCTCAAGTCCTGAAAAACACAACGATCAGAAAAGAAAGTTACGGAGCAGTCCAAAGTACGAGTAATACTACTAACAGATAATAGATTAAGAGACAACTGAGGAACAAGAAAAACAGAGTTAAGGGAGAAAGAGGAAGAAAGAGGGACGGTGCCCCGACTGAGGATAGGGGTAACCGAGCCATCAGCAAGACGCACGTCCCGATGGGAGCAGGGAACAACCTGAAGCAGATGGGAAGACGTACCAGTCATATGGTTGGTTGCACCAGAATCATCACCCAGGGTGACGACTGACGAATCCTAGTCAAACGTGGTCACGGAGCAAGCAAACGGAGTAAGGAGACTGCTGGAAGTAGCGGCAGGAGTGGAAGGCTGAGACTGCTGGAACTGCTGAAACTGTTGAAACTGGGCCAACATCTGACAGAAGTCAGAGGGGTTGGCACCCAAGGTACGTTCGACAGGCCCGAAAGACTCGACAGTAGCAACAATATACTTGGGGACACCACCAGGATAAGTACGCTTAGAGCCTCGTAGATGTGGGTATAGCTGATAGCAACGACTACGGTCATGATATAGACGCCCACAATGAGAGCAAGGGCCAGGTGGACCCGTAGAGCCACGACCACCAGACGGACCACGACCGCCAGACGGAGTAGAGTGTCCTCGACCGCCTCGGCTACGAGTGCTGGAGGTGGGAGGGCGGTAAGAAGAGGCAGGAGCCATCTGCTCAGTAGGAAGAGGGGAGGTAGCACGAGCGCAAGAGAGACTAGATTGCCTCTGCATACGTTTCTCATGCTCTGCAACTATGGAATAGGCCTCAAGAAGATCTGGCAAAGGTGACAACCCCACAATCTGAGCACGGGTAGACTTATAGTCGGGGCGAAGCCACATCAAGAACTGTTATGTCTCTTGTCGCTGTCGTTGTTTCCGAATAAGTGTGAAATTATTAGGAGATTCCAGGGCACTGAGAGGCTCAAGATCGTTAAGCTCAAGAAAACGATCCTGAAGGTGGGTGAAGCACTCCTGAACAGAACGCTCCCCCTGAGTGGCGGAAGCGATATCCTGAAAGATGCCGAAAATCTAGGCATCAACACGGGTGTGCCCAAAGGTGCACTGGAGAGCGGACCAAAGCTCGGAGATGTCCTTAAAGTGCATGAACTGACTGAAGTTGCGAGTCTCCATCGAGCACTGAATCCATCCAAGAGCCATATACTTTTCCGTCGACCACTTGATTAATTCTTCTTTCTTGTCATCCTTGTCGGTCGGTTTAGGCATAGGACGGTCGTCGGTCAGCCATGAGAGCTTATGTCGGCCAGCTAGAGCCACTTTCATCGAAGTCGCACATGAAGAGTAATTTTTCTCATCAAGGAGGATGCTGGTAATCTGTCCCGTAGAGGATCCATAGGTGTCCTTGGAATCCATGGAGCAAAAAAAAACAACGAGATCCCTCCCGCAATGGAGATCAAGGATCGAGAGACAAAGAGAAGATACGAGAACGGAGAGACACGAAACCGGCAGATGCTCCGATCAGGGACAGCAGACGAACAGGAAGAGGGCGAGAGCAACATCAACAGCGATCGGGAGGCACGAAATTGGTGGATGCTCTGATCGGGGACAGCAGGCGAACAGGAATCTGGCGGAAAACACAATCGGAAGACGTGATCTAGGACAGCAGGCGGAAGACGCGATCGGTGGAAAACACACATGCGGGGAATCAGAGTCACGAAACCCTATCCCTCTGATACCATGTAGAGAAATAAAAAGCCTTAGTCTCCAATGAGGAGAGCTGGCCAATATATATTATTTCAAAGTTAAATATTTACAAATATGCTCATACACAATATTTACAGAATAATAATAATAACTCCAATAATGAGCCCTCATGTTTATCGCTTGATTTAACACACCCTAAGCCTAAGGCTACACATTTCATCTCAATTCAAGTACTTTTAATTTGTGTTGTTACATTACTAGTGTGGTGAAGATGATGTGACCGGGCAAACCTATGACCACCATCATTGATGAGTTTATATAGAGCATGCTCTGTAGTCACTTGATTCTAATGTCGATCTCAATAGCATAGTTACTTTTTCTGTATAATATATCTAGGATACTGTTACGGCACTCGCCACGCCAGACCCGCATTGGGGCCGCACATACCAGCGTTGTCGACCGACCGAGGCCGCATAATTCGACTCTCTTATTTTCGTCGCAATTTCTGTACTTTTAATTTCAGTATTTCTATTTCAGTTTATCTCACGTGTAGCAAGCCCAAGTGAGGGACACGAACTTTTTAACATTTGGGTTTGTTTGTTGGGTGACCTATATGGTCCCGGATTTTGGAATGATGAAAGAAGCAAGGTTTAATCTAAAAAACTCTCTCTCTCTCTCTCTAACTCTCCCTCTCCCTCTCTCCTCGAGCGGAATTTTCCGCGTAACCCTAGGGCGGAGACCGTCGGCCGACTACCGCGTGCAGCTGATCGCCCTTCTTCCGCACCTCCCACCGCTCCACCTCCTCTTCTTCCCTTTCCTTCTTCTTCTCCCTCTATTCCTCTCTTCTTCCTTCTCTTCCTTCGCCATCTCCGACCATAGCACCATCCGGGATTCTACAACGGGTTTCTACGAGCCTCGTGGATCTTCTTCCTCTTCCGGCCCCATCACTCGATTTTGGTCGGGGGGTCATATCAACTTGGTATCAGAGCCAACCGCCGGCCTCGCCTCACCGGGCTTCTACCGCGCCGCCCTTGCCGGCCGCCTCCGTCCGGCCCTACCCCTTCCGCTCGCACGAGCTTCTGCCGGGCTGCTGCCTTGCCCGCCATCCCTCCCTCTTCCCATGGCTGACGGCAACCCTACGATCGGCCAACTCATGGAGATGTTTCAAGCTATGTTCGCGGCACAAAACGAAAAAATGGATGCTCTCAATGCGCGTCTCGATGTCGTCCATGGCGTTTCCCCTCCGCCGCCGCCGTCTGAGAGTCGCGGGGACTCGCATCTTCCCCACGGCGACTCCCACTCGGGCACCCGCTTCGTCCGCATGGATTTCCTCTATACGAGGGGCGTGAAGACCCCTTATCTTGGCTCACGCGCTGCGATTTCTTCTTCGCCACCCAACACACTCCGGAAAAGGAACGTGTCGGCATCGCCTCCTTTCACCTCTGGGGCCCAGCACAACTATGGGTCACGAAGCTCCTGCGGGAGCATCCCGCCACTTCGTGGGAAGAATTCCGGACAGCCTGCTTCCTCCGCTTTGGACCGGCCCTGCAAGGCGATCCTTTAGGCGCCCTCATCACGCTCAAGTACACCGGCTCCATGGAATCCTATCTAGAGCAATTTCAGGTGCTGCTCTCACATGCCACTACTGTTTTGTCTTCCCAACAAGTGCCACTTTTCACTGTCGGCCTGCCCGACCGACTACGCATGGATGTCGAATTCCAGAGACCTCCAGACTTGTTGGCAGCTATGAATCTTGCCCGTGCTTTCGACCGGCGCCTTGCCTTGGATTGTCCGCCTTCGCTTCGCCCTCGACCCTCTCCATCAGTTTCCCCCGCTCCGCCGTCGGATGGGACAGCCCCCGCGGCCTACTTCTCAGCGTCGCTTGACACGCCCGGAGATGGCGGCCCGTCGAGAGAAGGGCCTCTGTTTCAATTGTTACGAGTTATACACACCCAGCCACCAGTGCAAACGTCTTTTTTGGTTGGAAGTGGATGACCCCGCGGAAGACGACGACGATGGAGTCGACGACTCGGGCACGCCCCATTTGTCCCTTCATGCCTTGGCCGGGCCGCAAGGGGGCTGCAACAAACAGCTTTATGTGACCCTTATGGGTACGTCTCTTCTTGCTCTTCTTGATACGGGGAGTACCCACAGCTTCATAGGCAAGGACCGGACCCTCCAACTTCATCTTCCATATGTGACGAGCAGCCACGTCTGGGTGGCAGTGGCCAACGGCCAACAGCTGCAGTGTTTGGGGGTATGTCGGCACGTGGCCTTTGAGGTAGAGGGCTCTTCCTTTCAGACCGACCTTTTCCTGATTGACCTTAGGGATTTTGACCTCGTGTTGGGCGTCCGTTGGCTACGTACATTGGGGCCCCTCACGTGGGATTTTGATCGCATGACCATTTCCTGGCGGGAGGGCTCGCGTGTGATCCACTGGCAGGGCCAAGTACCAACACAGTCTCAGTCCTCCTTTCTAGTCCACATAGAGCCGTGGGAACTTCCTACACTGTCGCCGGGAGACTCTCCGACGGATCTTGTTGTGCTTCTTCAGTCGTTTCCAGAGCTTTTCAGCCCCCGTTTGGGCCTTCCACCGCGAAGGAGACAGGACCATCGCATCTGCCTCCTTCCTGGGGCGGCTCCAGTGGTGGTGAGACCATATCGCTACCCCTACCTCCAGAAGGACGAGATCGAACGTCAGTGTGATCTTCTACTCCAGCAGGGTCTCATCAGACGCGGTGTCTCTCCTTTTTCCTCTCTTGTATTGCTGGTGCACAAGAAGGACAGTACGTGGTGCATGTGTGTGGACTACCGCGCCCTCAATGCAATAACAGTCAAAGATAAATTTTTGATCCCGATCGTCGAGGAGCTTCTGGACGAATTACACGGAGCACGCTTCTTCTCCAAATTGGATTTATTTTTGGGTATCATCAAGTCCGCATGGCGGAGGCGGATGTGGAGAAAATGGCTTTTTGGACACACCACGGCCACTTCGAGTTTTTGGTTATGCCTTTCGGTCTTACCAACGCGCCTTCTACCTTTCAAGCCTTAATGAATGAGATATTCCAACCCTTTCTCCGCAAGTCCGTTCTAGTTTTCTTTGACGATATTTTGGTGAATAGCAAGACTTGGGCGGAGCACTTATGTCATCTTCGAGCCGTCCTCAGCTTGGCTCACGCGCAACACTTGATCCTCAAGCCGTCCAAGTGCTCTTTTGGGCAGAGCTCAATCACTTATTTGGGACACGTGGTGGATCACTCGGGGGCTTCGGCCGACCCGACCAAGCTGGAGGGCGTGGCGTCATGGCCGCTAACGCAGGACATCACCGGTCTTCGGGGCTTTCTCGGCCTCACGGGATACTACCGCCGCTTCATCCGCGACTACAGCGGCATCGCCGCCCCTCTCCTCAGTCTGCTGCGGAAGAATGCTTTTGTGTGGACTGATGCAGCGACCCAGGCGTTCCGCTCTCTTCAGGCGGCCTTGCTTTCTGCCCCGGTGCTCCGTCTTCCGGACTTCACGGTGCCTTTTCTCGTCGAATGCGACGCGTCCGGTGTGGGCTACGGTGCAGTACTCCAGCAGGAGGGCCATCCCATCGCCTATTTCAGCCAGAAGACGGCCCACCACCATCTGAAGTTACCGGCATACGAGCAGGAGCTCATTGGGCTCGCCAAGGCGGTGCAACATTGGAGGCCGTATTTATGGGGCCGCTCCATCATCCAGACCGATCATTTCAGCCTCAAGTACCTTCTGGAGCAGCGTCTCACTACCGCGCCACAGCAGTGGTGGGTCAGCAAGTTACTCGGTTTTGACTTTCAGGTGGAACATAAGGCGGGCTCTCTCAACCGCGCCGCCGATGCACTATCCCACAGGGACACTACGACGGGCACCACCCTTTGTGCCATCTCTTTTCCCACGGCCGACCTTCTCTCCTTGCTGCGTCAGGAGATTTCTGCTTCCCCAAGTTTGACCAAGCTTCTTTGTTGGGGGGAGCAGGGTTTGACTGATACTCAATGGACCACTCATCCGGGATTGATCTACTATCGGGAGCGTTTGTACGTGGATGCGGCTTCTCCACTTATCCTTCCCATCCTGGATTACGTTCATTCACGTAGCCACGAGGGTGTCCACCTTACTCTCCAGCGTTTGTGCACAGAGTTCTATTGGAAAAGCATGCGGCGCCATGTCCACGAATTCATCTCCGCTTGTGCTGTATGCCAACAGAACAAGGCGGACCTCCTTCTTCCGGCCGGCTTACTTCAGCCTCTTCCGGTTCCTTCACAGATTTCGGCGGATATCTCTATGGACTTTGTGGAAGGGCTGCCCTCAGTTCGCGCAAAAGCATTTTGATGGTGGTGGTGGATCATTTTTCCAAGGGGGCCCACTTCCTTCCCCTGACACGGCCTCTCGTTGCAGAACACGTGCCGCGGGTATTCTTTCAGGAGATATTTAGACTGCACGGCATGTCGGAGACGCTTGTCTCGGACCGGGATCGGATCTTCACCAGTTGTTTTTGGAAGGAGCTTTTCTCCCTCAGTGGCACCAAGCTCGCTTTTTCTTCGGCATACCACCCCCAGTCGCATGGCCAGACCGACGTGGTCAACCGTACACTCGATATGTACTTACGGTGCGTGACGGGCGATCGTCCACAGGATTGGCCTCGTTGGCTACCTTGGGTGGAATATTGTTACAACACGGCGTATCATACAGCTCTGCATACCACACCTTTTCGTCTCATTTATGATTGTGATCCCCCCCCCTCCCGTCTGTTATCTTACATGGGAGGCTCCACTCACCTGACTGCCTTGGATCGCGAGTTGGAAGATCGGGATGCCTTCCTACAAACCGCCCGGACTCGCCTCCTCCAGGTTCAGTAGCGCATGGTGGCTACATATAATCAGGGGCATCGCGACCTCACACTCGTCGTGGGCGATTGGGTTTGGGTGCGGCGTCGCCCTTTCCGTCAAACCACCGTCACTCGGTCGTCCTCCAAGAAATTGGGGCCCAAGTTCTTTGGCCCATTTTTCGTCGTCGAGCGCATTGGCGAAGTGGCATATCGCCTGGATCTTCCTCCCGACGCCCGAATTCATGATGTCTTCCACATCTCCCAGTTGAAGCTGTTTGTCGGCCCTCCACCGTCCGCTCCCTTGGTTGGCATCCCACAACAGCTTGAGGACAAGCTGTCTTCGGACGCGGGCGGTGATGTTACGGCACTCGACACGCCAGACCTGCATTGGGGCCGCACATACCAGCGCAGCCGACCGACCGAGGCCGCATAATTCGACTCTCTTATTTTCATCGCAATTTCTGTACTTTTAATTTCAGTATTTCTACTTCTGTTTATCTCACGTGTAGTAAGCCCAAGTGAGGGGCACAAACTTTTAAACATTTGGGTTTGTTTGTTGGGTGACCTATATGGTCCCGGATTTTGGAATGAGGAAGGAAGCAAGATTTAATCTAAAAAGCTCTCTCTCTCTCTAACTCTCCCTCTCCCTCTCTACCCGAGCGGAATTTTCCGCGTAACCCTAGGGCGGAGACCGTCGGCCGACTACCGCGTGCAGCCGATCACCCTTCTTTCGCGCCTCCCACCGCTCCACCTCCTCTTCTTCCCTTTCCTTCTTCTTCTCACTCTATTCCTCTCCTCTTCCTTCTCTTCCTTCGCCATCTCTGACCATAGCACCATCCGGGATTCTACAACGGGTTCCTTCGAGTCTCGTGGATCTTCTTCCTCTTCCGGCCCCATCACTCGATCTACGTCGGGGGGTCATATCAGATGCACCGTTAATTCTAGTTAAGAAGTGATTCGTACGCACACGATATATTGTTTGAAAAGTTGCTAAAATCTTACTTCATTGTAATCTCCAAATGTATATAATTTTTTTGTTCACTCTCTGTCATAGACTCATAGTTGAATTGTGGTATTTACCTCTCTTTATCCCCGATGGGTAGAGTAGTTTGCTTGGGACAAGCAAACGTTTAAGACTTGTGGTATCTGATGAGTTATTTCTATATAATGTTTTTGGCATGCATTTAGTTCGGATTTCTATTGATTAGCTCCTCAGTTGATAGGTTTATCTTCATATTCTCTCATTTTGATCATAACACATATAAGAGACAATATGAGCTATTTTGGTGCACTTCTTGCATGTCATGCAACGGGGAGATTTTCTCTCCCCTTATCTTAGTTTTCCTGATTATATGTTGCTAAATTTATATTGATTATTTTATATGACCAGATGTAGTTGATTGGGAATTGAGAGACACAATTAAAACACTTGTGAACACGCACGACCATGCGCGTTCACGGCAAAATTCCTAGAAAATTCTAAGTTTCAAGACTGCTCGTGCATATTAGACACACACGACCGTGCACATTCTAAACACATGACTTGTACGGATTTAAGGTTTCCGCACGACCGTACAGGATTACTCATGCACGATCGTGCACGTTCATTCCCCTCGATTTCCTCGTGAGCGTTCCTACACACACGACCTTGCATGAGTTACAACGCACTAAGGTCATTTGCACGACCACGTGGGTTTCTTCACGCACAACTGTGCATGTTCTATGAGCCATTTTATTTTACTTTCGGATTTTACTCTTGTGATATCCTTCTTGCACGACTGTGCGCAACCTATCGTGCACAGTAGCTGCCGAGGCAAGCATTTTTGCGCCCAATATTTCATTCTTTTGCGCTCGATTGTGTGTAATTCTCGCACACGACCCTGCGTGAGCATTCTGGCAGATGGCCTATATATTCTAATCTAGACCTGATCTTTTGTTCTTTTTCTGGTTGGAGTGGCTGGGTTTCGCCATTTTTCACCCTAGGGCTCCCTCCTTTCATTTTGGAGCTTAGAGGAGTTTCCTTACCAGCTATAAAACATTTTACGCTTGTATGAATGATAAAAACTTGACAATGTATAAAAAACTAAACATGTAATAAGTAAAGCAAAAAATCAAGCTTATGAAAAATTTTATAAACGACTAGATACCAAAGATGGAGAACGTGATATATATAAAATTGCACGAGCAAGAGAGAGAAACAAGAGATTTAAGCCAAATTAAATACATAAAGGATGAAACATATACAATTTTGACGAATAATGTGGCTATTAAAGAACGATGGAAAATAGATTATTATCAACTATATAATGAACTAAACTTGAAAGAGATAAGTAAATCAAAAGAGTGTAGGAATATAATGTTTTACCATACAATTCAAGTATCAAAAGTAAATGATATTCTAAAGCAGATGAAAAATAAAAATGCGGTTGGGTCAGATGATATACCCATCAAAGTATGAAAATATCTAAGGAAAGAATAAATTTTGTGGCCTACATATTTCTTCAATAAAATACTGAAGTCAAAGAGAATGTCAGACCAATAGAGAGAAAGTATTTTGGTACGTTTGTATAAGAATAAAAGAAATATACAAAATTGAGTTAATTATAAAGGAATTAAATTAATGAGTCATACCATGAAACTACAAGAGTAAGAAGAATAAGACGAGACTAGCATCTCGGAGAATCAATTTGAATACATGCTAGGGCAGTTGACCATGGAAGCTATACATCTCTTGAGGAGACTCATTGACAAGTACCGGGAAAGAAAAATAAGATTTGTATAGGTTGTTTCTTGATCTTGAGAAGGCTTATGATACAGTTTCAAAAGAGATCTTATGGAGAAGTCTTAGAAAAGAAAGGTGTAAATATATCATAAATTGATATAATTAAAGATATGTATACAGATTCAGTAATGAGGGTGAGGACATCTGGAGGATTAACATAGGAGTCCCCTATTATTGCCGGCTTACATCAAGATTCAGCTGTAAGCCCTTATCTCTTTACCCTAATCTTAGATAAGCTCATTGGACATATCCAACAAGGAATATATTTGTGTTTATTATTTACGGATGATATCATTTTGGTCGATGAGACGTGCGAGGGTATAAACGCAAAACTTGAATCTTAGTGAGACACATTAGAAAAGAAGGTTGAGCAGGGAAAATACATAGTAAATGGAGCTTAAATTTAACAGTGCAAGAAGGACGGATGATTTCATTATTAAGTTGGGTGATCAAGATATTTCCCGCAGTGGGTGCTTTAAACCAAGCTTTTGAAAACCAGACCGGACACACGACCGGTACGGTCCAGGTAAGAAACTGCCTCCATCCGCGGACCGCTCGGGAACTGCAGAACTGGGCGGGCGGACAGGGGAACCGGGCGGGTTTCGCGTAACCAAGCCGGCCAAAGCCCAAAAATTTAAATGAGGGAAATTCATAACCGTGGGGTTTCGAACCCAGGTCATTCTCTAATTCAAGGAGAAGTTGACCACTGGACCATTTGGTTCTTGTTGTTTTAACTTGTATTATATTATGTGAATATAATATTAATGTATTTATAAAATAAAATATATACATAACTATATAATATAAATTAAATATTTCTTAGATATAGTATTAAAATAACTTATTAAATTATCATTTAAAAATTAAAGTTTATGATATATTTAGGCTCCCTTCTGCACGACGATGGCGGTAATAAACACGGTGTTTATGAAATGTCGTTCTTTATCACCCGATCTTATCTAAGAAACTTCATCAACTTTTATGTTCAAAAGTCAAAACTAGTTTTATTTTCTTGATTTTGATGGTGGTCTTAACTATTGTCATGTCAAACATCCATTTTATTACGGTGGTGTTTTTATCCAAACTCAATAGAGAAAAAGCATTACGCCAAACAAAGCCTTAAAAGTATACTAACATAATGATGATGGATACATCATTTTCAATTATATCACAATATAGTCATAAAAAATTAACAATTTATATGCAAATTTTTAATGCAGTGTTAATTAATTTTTTTTCTTATATATATATATAACGGTTCGATCCCGGTTAAACCGGTTGGACCAGTTCAACCTTAAACCTTTTCCTCTGCCGGTTCAATGTCCGGTCCGGTTTTCAAAAACCTGCTTTAAACATTTTGGATCGATAGTTCAAAATGATAGAGATGTTGATAAAGATGTGATACATATAATCTAAGCATATTGGTTGAAGTGGAGAGACAGGCGCGTCGGGGATCTTATGTGATCGTAAAGTACCATTAAAACTTAAAGGCAAGTTTTACTGTAGTACAATTAGACCAGCGATGCTCTTTTGTTCTGAGTGTTGGGCATTGAATTAAAAAATGGGAGTTGCGGAGATGAGAATGCTTAGGTGGATGTGTGGACACACAAGACTTGATAAAATTAAGAATGAATATATCAGGGATAAGACAGGAGTGACACCAATTGCAGAGAAGATGCAAGAAGTTCAACTAAGATGCTTTGGACACGTACAAAGAAGACCATTAGAGGCACCTGTTAGGCGATGTGAGAGTATAGTCACTAGGCATGTTAAATGGGGGAGGGGTAGACAATTAAAGACTTGGAATAAAAGTATAAAACTACAAGGAAATACATGGTATACATAGGCATTAATGAGCTTGTGACTAAAGATAGGGCACAATGACGACAAAAGATCCATACAGACGACCACACTATAGTGGGATAAAGGCTTGAGCGTTGTTGTTTGTTGTTTTCTCCAAGATTTTGTAATTTCGTGTTGTTGTGAATGCAAATACGTGATTACAACCCTCAGTTGTGTAATCGTTTTGAGTGAAAAGGTGATTATGATCCTCAATCAAGTCATCGTTATGAGGGAAGAGGTGATTGCGACCGTCGTGGTTTAGGTGTACTTTCTTGCACATGTAATTAGGAAAACAAATTCAACTCAACGTTCTTTGAAATCACCTTCGTACTTAAATCTTCATAACAATTAATCCACCCATCAGTAGTTTGTGTGAGTTTCGAAAATCGGGAGCTATTCTCCATTCGATACTCGGGGAGATTCGACCAGTTCACTGCCGACGTCCTCTCCATGTGAGAGTGTTGGTTGTGTGTCAGTAAATACTCACCTCCTCAGACTCTCTAGGCATCAGAGACCTCTCCAATATTTTCCTTTTGCCCTTCTCGATGAGGCAAGCAAACATATTGGAAGGGAGGTCAGCTCATGTTTCATCATCTATGACAAGAGTACTCATACAACAGTAGGAGAAAATCGAGCCGTCGTGGGAAAATAATTAAGAGCAAGGGGATCGACTAATATATATAGGCGTGAGAAACAGTTATGGCGAATGAGGTTTCACAGACACTATTGTTTAGAAAACTCCTGTCATAAATTCTGAAAAATGCAAGAATCTTGTCTTCCCAAATTTCAAGATAATTTTTGTCAATGGTTGGAAGGATAGTTGTTTTCTCATTTTGGCTCAACAGGTCTCCCCGACCGTAATATTGATCTCCCCGACCGCAGAGGTCGAACTCGCCGACCACCACAATGATCTTGTGAACCACTCCACCTTGTGTACATAGAATTTTTATCATACATTGTAAGCGGGCAACCTGTATTTTAGACATGAAAAATAGCTATAAAGGCATCTGAAATCCGAGCTGAAAGACACACGCACTCGCACAACCACAAAACGGTCTTTTCGAGTAACTTAACGCAGGGCATTCGAGCTCTCTTGCAACACTGTTGTAACACCTTTTAAACATCAATAATATCATGCACAACTAAGGTCCCTTTCTCTCTTTACAAGGTTCTTGACAGGCAGGGGGTCACGGGATATCCCCTCCACGATCTCGCCTGACATTCGAAGACGGAGTATACGTCCACTCACAACCCCCCCCCCCCCCCATACTCTGTGATTTTTGTGTTGTGGAGTTGGGGAGACTCTTCGCCACAACTGTTGAAACCAAAAACTTGATCTCTAGTGGAGTTTGGGGTCCCAAGAAAGGGGTGACCTCACACCTACTACACTCAGGGGGATGTCACAGACCAAAGGCTCAGGAAACTAGGAACAGACCCTCGACTCTAGCGTGGAGGTCCCACCTCACACCCGGGAGACCTTGGTGATCTCCCCCTCCCTAGCCAATGCTGAGCTAGGTGCCTTGGAGGATGAAGAGAGAGGGATTCAAGTGGCCAAGCAGCAATCCTCTCCAAGGCACTCCTAAGGGCCTATTTATAGTTTTCTGGGTATGACCTGCAAATAACAACCACCACTGATCTGGAATTACCGAATCCCCCCGGATTGGCCTGCCAACAGCCAAATCCTGTTGTTCTAAGCGGCTAATTGCAGTCCACCAGGGGTAGTCCCTCAAGCCGGGCGAACTGGCGGTCTGCGGGAAGTGGGGGCGGCCTGGACGGACAGGAGGCCTGGGCGGACAGGCGGCCTACGAGTGGAGACCTGGCGGCCTGCTCGGCCATTAGGCGTGCTGAAGTCGGGCGGGCTGAAGTCGGGAGAGTTGCGGCCTGCTGGGCTGGGGCGGCGGTCTGGCGAGCTGAGCCTGGTGAGACGGCGGCTTGGGGGAGGCGGCGGTCTGGAGAGACGGGGCAAGGCGAGCTGCGGACTGGAGAGCTGAGCATGGCGAGACGGCGGCCTGGGCGAGTCGGCGGTCTGGCTAGCTGAGCCTGGCGAGATCACCAAGGTCTCGCCAGGGGTTTGACGAGATGGGGCAAGGCAAGCTGCGGCCTGGCGAGCTGGCCTGCTTGGCGAGACGGCGACCTGGGGCGAGCGGCGGTCTGGCGAGCTGAGGCAAGGCGAGCTGCGGCCTGGCGAGCTGGCCTGCTTGGCGAGACGACGTCTGGGGCGAGGCGGCGGTCTGGCGAGCTGACCCCTGGCGAGACGGCGCCTGGGCGAGACGTGGCATGTTGCGCCTACTTGCGGGCTGGGGCGGTCTGCGGGCTGGGGCCTGGGTGACTTTTCAAAGGGGCCCGGGGGGAGATAAATATTTCCTCCCCTACTAGTATATTACACAGGTTCGCCCAAAATTGGCCTCCAGGAATGCAAAACTCCTAAAAAACTTAAAAACGTGCACCAAGTCTTACGTCTTGCTTGGGGCTCACTATTCGCGAATACGGGGTTGTACAACAACAAGAGAAACCAGAATCAGTAAAATTAATTCTATCGGAATTTGGATAGACCTCTTGTAAGCCTATATCAAGCATTTGATGTGTTGTATAAAGCAAGTAATGAAAGAGTCTAATTCCCGTTTTTTGAATGTGAGATCTTGGTGTCTCTCTCCTCTAACGAGCAACCCTGCTTTAGGCAGCCGTGGTTAGGGCTCCGTTGTATCCTCAACCACCATCATCTCCACCTCCGACCACGACTCCGGCCACCGCTTAAATAGGTCCGTAAAAGTGAACTTAGGGATATAGGTACTCATCTTGTGTACTGAGATGACAATGTTTGAATTATGGCTTTATGGGTGGTAGCAACAGACTAGCCTACTTAACTATTATGCTCATAGTTTTTCGAGTGAGGCATACCTGACTGGACACATGTTACTATCTAAGTAGTAATTTCATATTTATATTATCATCACATATCATGTTGGTGGAAATCAGAAAATGGGTAATTACATTTTTGAATTTTTTACTGTATCTGTGACTCAGCTATTCTAGAAGATAACGCCTAATTATACTATTAACTATATGTTCTTTATTACCACCGCAAAATATCTTCAGGATGATCAACTGATGGTTTCAAGAAGTCATCAATAGTCAGATTTATTGGCACCATCTTATCAGGAGTTTCTATGAATTTCATTTGGAATTTACCACTTCATGGGAGACATCAATCAAATCAAGTGCTTGGGACATTTGAATCATCCCTAACTCACCAACAGGAGATGGAGCACTCTACGCCAATAATTTGGGAGCAATAAATGCATAGACCTGCATCAGGAATAAATAATGCAAGGTTACTGGAAACATCCAAATATATGACACATTGAATCAACCATCTATCTATAAAAGTCTACATAACTAGAAGGGAATCATTCTTTACTTCACTTTTTTATAAAGGCATGAGAAAGTGCCTGAGACCGTATGATACTTGGTCAAAGTAGTTCAGTTTGAGCATGAAAAGATGACCATTACCAAAGCATTCAAAAGACTAGAGCAGTCAAGCAAGTCAAAAGCAGTCTGGAAAAAGAACATATGAGCACTTGTTGGTGGCTTAATTATGAAATAAACGCCAATACAAAGCATTCAAAAGACGAGAGCAATCAAACCGTTTCAGTAGAGAACTGGCAAAGCAATTTAGCTCTAATTATATAACTACGTAGTAAGAAGTTTTAATTATTTTCAGAGATGTATCATAGGAAAATCTCTAACAACAAAGTTGCGATTAAAACAAGAAGAAAAACTAGATTACTACTCTGTCCAAAATAAGAATCTGCTTCCAACAATATGGGTAGCTGTAGGTACTAATGAGAAAATAAAAGGAAAAAAAGTTGTTCATTGCACTGCCTTGCTTTGCTTTCATACATTTACAAATATCAGATAGAGATCTTTGAAACTCCGCTCTGAGACAAATGCTCTGAGATGGCTAATGGTGAGACAGCAGTGCAGAATTTCAGGATGAAATTCTTGTAATGAAGGTTGACTATAATGACTCCTTAGTCTTAATAAATGATGTTTGACTCAACTAAATATCCATAATTGCGTTGATCTGTGCTCAAGTACATTATGGCACTACTAAGTCATATAAAATCCGATGTGGATATAAAGTGTGGTTTATATAACCGAATTCTTAAATTGAAGTTATAATGAAATCTAGAGGATAAGGGGTTCAAATAAGCCAAATGGGTGAATAAGAAAATATAAGGATTTTTGTCAAGAAACACAAATTAAAATTGATGTAGGGGTAGGCTAGTGTGTGCTCGGAAGCTAGGACTCTACGTGCACGTGTGAGGGGATATGCGAATGCAATGCTACATGCAATGAAACAGTCGGATAGCAACGACAATTAATTTA